>JAJIYU010018368.1:0-11254 GCA_030144865.1 Tinospora cordifolia
AGGACATAGAGGTTATGGGCCGACCCAGACATACCAGGCTATACAGGGACGTCAGTTTATATGTTATCAGTGTGGTCAGCCAGGCCACAAACGATATGAGTGACCTATGCTTGTTCCAGCATCTAGTGTACCCACCCTTACTGTTACTCGAGGGAGAGCACAGGCCATCACACAGCCTGATCCAAAGGCTACCATAACTTTGATAGAAGGTACTATTTCTATTTTGGATTCTACCCTATATGTGTTGATTGATGCTGGTTTACTTTATCATTCATCTCTGGACACGCCGTAGACATATTGGGAGTTAAACCCTTTAGGTCACCCACCTGGCTCATGTTGAGTACTACAGCCGAGGAACACATTTACCCTAACCTAATTTGTGAGGGTTACGTGTTGAGGTTGGGTGACTTGGAGACCATTGTTGACCTTCGGGTGTTAGAGTTCCTAGTGTTTGATGCTATACTAGGAATGGACTGGCTAGCCGCGTACCATGCACACATTGACTGTTTTGCCAAGAGGGTTGTATTTTAGATACCAGGGCAACATGTTATTATCTTTCAGGGTAGTGCCTCTAATAGATCAAGAACCCGAGGTAGAATGGCGACTCAGTATGAAATTGATACTCTAGTCGATCTAACCACCATAGATGAGGGATCTTCACGGGTGAGTATTGATGAGATTCCTGTTGTTAGAGATTTTCCTGATGTGTTTCCTGATGATTTACCCGGCTTGCCTCATAAGTGGGAAATCGATTTCATTATTGAGGTTATTCCAGGGATACAACCCATTTCGATCCCTCCTTATCGAATGACGCCTAAGGAATTGCAGGAATTGAAGGTCCAGCTAGAGGAATTGATGAGTAAGGCTTTCATTTCGACTTGTATTTTGAGTCCATGGGCTCAACATGTATTTTGATGTATTAATTAATGGATTATAAATAAAAATATATGATTTTACTGGTATTGTATAATTTAATGTATAAATTAAATGGTAATATGTGATTTTTAGAAATAAAATTAATTAATGTGGGTAGTAAAATGAAAATGATAAATCCAATCATTTAATTCAAGTATATATATATATATGTATACATATAGTTATGTATGAATATATAAATTTGTTTAGTTGGATTAATCAAAAGAAATAAAATTTTTACATGTATATAATAATAATAATAATAATAATAATAATAATAATAATAATAATAATAATAATCAACATATATATATATATATATGCTTGGTTGGAAATGGAAAAAAGAAATAATAATAATAATGGGATAAAGTAGATAAATGATGATTTGGATGGATAATTAAGAAAAAAATTAGTTAATTGAATCATTATCACATGACTTGGATCAAGATAATGAAGAAAAATAATATTAATAAAAATCAAATTTAGAAGATAATGTGTGATGAGTCACTTCATTTCATTTTGCTTATCCCTCATTCTCTTCATTTCTTGTTCATCTCATAGTCCATCCAGGAATCAAAGAAAGACCCCACACACACCCAACCGTACCATCACTATAAATATCCCTCCACTTCATTTCATTTTGCTTATCCCTCATTCTCTTCATTTCTTGTTCATCTCATAGTCCATCCAGGAATCAAAGAAAGAAAAGAAAAAGGAGGAAAAAAAAAAGAAAAGAAAAGAAAAAGGAGAAAAAGAGAAGAAAAAGGAAAGAAAAGAGAAAAGAGGAGTCGCACATTTTGAAAATTCGACATTTCGGGTAAAACCATTTTTACCTCTTTTCAATTCAAAATTGTTATAAAAATTGTGATTTATAGTTTTCATAGTGTAATTTTCAATACAAGGCATTAGTTTACCGCGCGACCAAAAAATTAGGGTATATTTTCCCTAGGAATGAAACTATACAATATATATATCATTGTGTTCAGATTTACGAGTAGAATACAGATATGTATATTATTTGTACTCTCATTGACCCTATAAAATTATGTGGCAGTTGGAAGTCGACATATAGGGGATATATCCATTAATACTAGAATTTTAGTCGGCGGGTACTAAAATGTCCAAAATGAAACTCTGAACTTAATGACACTGAAATTAGAATTTTTGGAGGTCAATGGACATATTAAATTTACGTTTATGCGATTTGAGGATTAATTAATAAAGATAGAAAAAAATGTATATAGGGTAAAAATAATGATAAATAACGAAAAAAATGTTATATAATATTGCATAGTATTATGAAATACTTATTAGGGAAATATATGACATTGAAAATACTATTTACGTATTGAACCGCCAAATTTATGAAAGTGGCTGGTTATTGTGTACCAAAGGTGGGACAATGTCGACAATACATATTTGTAGTATTTTGAGTCAATATAAAGGCTTAATTGACCTTGTTAACTACGTTGACCTTATCGATTTGACAGGTCTGCGAATGTTAGGTTTAGATAGAGTTGACTATAGTTGACCAAGTCAATCCTTTGATTAACCAAATACCATAAAGTTAGAATTTGAGCCAAGTTTTATGTAGATATTAAGAAACTAAGTTGATCACGCAAGATCAAACATTAGTGGGACGCGACCGGTCACTAGAGGAGCACCGAGAGCTGAGCATCCAGGTGAATAGTGTTTTCTAATTTATCATTTAACTTGTTATTCTATCATAAATGAAATGTTCTTACATATTGAAATGCATTTGCAATCTTTAAATGTGATTTAAGTGAAAATGTGCACCAAATATTGATGTCCGGGTGTGGGTTAGGGTATTGAATGTGGTAGAGCATTGAGGACGAGTGGCTGTCGCATCTGGGGGTGCAGTCGGGCCACGTCTATCAATTGAGGCTCTCCTAGATTATTTAGTGACCACCTAGCATAGAGTGCCCTGAGGGGGGTTCTGTGGGCCCAGATTGGGGTCGTCACCTATACATCTACCATCGGGTTTCCCCTGCTCGAGTGAATTTATGTGTTTTCAACATTAAAAGTGTTTTCAAAATGGAAGGTGCACAATTGCATAGTGGATTTAGCATTCATTAATTGTTGCATTCACTCACATTATTATTATTGTGCATTCATACATGACATTGCTTTTTTAGAATTCTTGTTCTAAGTTATAGATTAGGCTACATTACTCACTGAGCCGTTGTGGACAAAATTGGCTCACTACTCTAACATTTCAGGTTCTTCTTCTGCAGATAAGGGGAAGAAGGTGGTCATTGCATGAAGCGCACCTCGTTTACTTCAGTAGGTTTTCTCACGTGGTTTACTATTTTGAGAGTTAGTATAATGTATAAGAAGTGAGGAGAATATTATAGACGTTTTGACTTAGGCATTCTACTACTGCTGCTACATTTAGGACACTATATATATAATCAACTTTTGTATAAAAATTTTTTTTATTGTACTTATTTGTTCTAGTTGCTTCCACATTTATTAAGATTACTCTGATAGTATTATATATGGTGTTGTGAAGAGGTTTAACAGTGTTTTGGGTAAGCTCAGTTTGGGAATGGGTTTGCCAGAACACTTTGCCGGTCGGTTCGTCCTTCTCCCTAGGGAGGGGTCTCGACAGAATAATGCTAGTGATGTGCGGTATGATCCACTGGGCTCTCGAGCTCACCCCTTTTCTTTCTCAGGTGATTCATGAGACAACACGAGTCGATGGACATCGCAGAGGAATCAATTATTTTCAAACCTCGTAGAAGAGGTTGTTAGTGTTTGCTGCGTATTTTATTTTTGTATTTGACAGAAGTGGGCATGTGCCCCTTTTCTTTCCTCTTGTTTTAAACTTTTTACATGTGACCAAATGTTTGGGATTATTTTGGAGATTTTTAAGTTGTTTAAATTTGAACTCAATGCTTTTAGTTCATTTGAAATTGCACTTCCCAGTCGAGCGGGCGCTCCTTCTCAGTTGTGCATGGCCCGAGGGAACCCACGGGACGAACTGGGGTCCGAGGTGTTTCATAAGCATACATAGGCCCAAGGTCATATTCAAACGTCTCACAAAACAGGTCACATGCATTCCAAAACTCAGAAATTTTTCTAAGTGTTAAACATTTAGCTAACATAACATATTTGCAAGTGTACTAAATCATATTCACATAGGCTCATGCTTAGATCTTCATACCTCTCTATAGCCTCTACTATGAGGCTTCAAACACCTCTGGTTCCAATCCCAAGGGGTGTCCTTATGTGCTCCAAATATAGCTTCTAATCTGTTCTAATGCCTGGTTTTGTTGGCACTATTGCAACAATAAATCACACAGTCAACACCAGTGACTTATAAAAGGTATTAAATGCTTTAGTGTCCGATTTCTACCACTTGAACACTTGAATACATATAATGAGAGGTAAAATAAAGGGTCTTACCTTAGAGACAAACCTAGAATGGTTCAGGTGTGAGCCCCTCTATAGTTGTTCCAACTTTGTTTCTGTCACACAGCTGCAACAGTGAGTAGATAACCAACTTTAATGACTCAAAAATCATGTGTAAAGCCTTATTTTTCATTCTCTAACATTGGAGTTTAGAGTACACATGGAAATGAAGAAGATGGATAATCTTACCTCCAAAATGGACAAGACGTGACCTAGGATTCGAAGCTCCAAAGGTGGCTTCAACACAGACTTTTTTGATTTTCTGGGTTTGAACACTATAAACAACACCTTATCTTGGGGGTTTCAGTTCCAAATGGTTCCAAGATTCAGCAAGTTGTTTGTAGGACTTCGTAGATGGTAGTATGAGCTTTTAAAAAAATTAAGATTCAACGGATTTGGCCAAGAAATGAAGGAGATTTGAGTTTGTGAACAAGGGTTACAACAACTGGAAATCCTGGACTTGTGCTCAAGAAGGGGGTTTTGTTGCATGAAAGGGAGCTTGCATGGCCACATAGGATGACACGTTGTAACAATTTATAAATTTCCAATACGACCACGTGGATAATGGAATGGAAATTAATAATAATAATGAAATGATAAAACTATGCTTTAGAGCAATATAGTTAGGTGAAATGAATATCTTGAGGGTTATTATGATGGGTGGGAAAAAAAAACAACAAAGGAAAAATTTGGAAAATTGGTGTAGAACCATAAAATCTGGATGGGCGGTGAAGAAGGCGATGGAACCAGAGTTATCTAGTTTGTCGGTGAAAGAACAATCTAGGAATTGCACAAATCGGTTTGGGTGGTGAGCTAGCTGAGATTTCTGGACAAAGAACTATGATAAATTCTGAGTTTTCAGGTTGTTGAAGAAGAAGAAAATCTGGAACGAAAAATCTAAAACTTGACCCAAAATTTCTGGGTTGAGCGTGATAACAGAAGAAGGAAGAAAAATTGAAAAAGGAAATCCAATTTTTGGTTTAGGGCGAGCTAGAAATCGAAGAGCAAGCTGGGAAATCTAAGATTTGACCTAAAAATTTTTGGGTTGAGGCGTTGAAACAGAGCACAAACAGGGTCTTGAAAGAAGAAGGGAAGAAACTGAAATTTTGACCTCAAAATTTTGGATTTTTAGGATGTCAAAAATTAGATTTTCCATGGGTTAAAATTTTGGTTCGTGATTTAAGCAAGAATCGGGATTTTGGGGCATCAAAAAATCATATTTCATTTGGTTCTAAAATATGATTTTTGTGGGTTCAAATTTTTGGTTCGGAAAGAGAAAAGATTCAGATTTTTGTGATTTGGGACTTTTGATACATGCTGGTCGTGATTGAAAGAAGGGGTACAAAAATTTTCCAGATTTGCGTGTGATTTGATTTGGGTTGATGGTGGTGCGTTGAAGAAGAAGAAATCAAAATCTGGTTTGGTTGGGTGTGTGCGTCCAACAAACATAGAAGAAGCAATTGCTAAAATGTTTATTTTCTGGTTCATGGTAGTTGAAACAAGGAAGAAGAAGGGGATTGAAAAATCTGATTTTTAAGTTGTTTCATTTTCTGGTTCGCAATTTGGGAAAAATTTGAAATCTTGTTGTAAAATTTGAAGTTGTTCAACAAGAATAGAAGAGAGAACAAAAGGGAATTCGGTGAAATCTTCTGGGTTTTTCGATTATCAGAAACAGGGAAGATAATGATTAATTTCCAGTTTAAAAAAAATTTGGTTGCATTGTGAACTAAATTTCTGTGGTGTGTTTTGCTGAATTTTTGGTTGGAAAAACTGGAGAACGAAGAGGGAATTGAATGAAGAATGTGATTGATTTTGTGGTTGCAAGAAAATTGATTTTGGGACATTGAATTAAGTTTCTGAATGAAGAATTTCAAAAAAAATTGAGTACCAACTTTGGAAGAATTTGGACAGAGACGCAAATTCAAAAAGGTACAAAAATTTACTTTAGCTATTTATTTATTTTTGGTAATCTTGAACAAAAATTAGTTTAGAAAAAAATTAGTAAAAATAATTTAACTTAAATTCAAATGTTTAAAAAAATTAATAAAATAAAATTCAAAAAGAAGATCTAATATTTTAGAAAACTTAAATTAAAGAATTCTGTGGATATAATCCAAATTTAAAAGATTTTTACTATTAAAATCCTAATTTAATTAAGGATAATTTTTAGACAATAGGTGAGAAATAATACGAGAGACTTAAAATTAAATTATTTTAATTAGTAAAAAAAATAATAAATAAATAAAATTCTGAAAACTTTGCAATTGTTATAGGAAATAAATGAAAATCTAAACACTGAAACTAAACTTAGATTATCTAAATGTCTTATTTTGTTGGTAATTAAATTAATTATGATATTAATAAATTATTTAAATTGCGAAGATTCAATTATTAGAAATCAAATTTTATGAACAAGCTTATAAGTAAATTGTTAAAGTTTTAAATTCAAATGAAGGAGATTCAAAGGACTGAGAAATTATATTAATTAAAATATACAAAATTCTTGAAATTAAGAATAATGCTAAATTAGTGGAAACTTATATTTAGGCTTCCTAATTAAATTAAAGATCATTTAAGCTTAAGAATAATTTATTAAGTATTAAATTTCAAGTTGCACATTTTAGAGTATCGAACATCTTGAAGGAAAGCAAGGAGCCCTAAAGATCGGCAAAATCAGGCGGGCGTGACTTTCATTCTCATATGTGTTATATAGATTTAAAATTCAAAGCATTTGTTTGAATAGTTCTAGATTATTAGAATCTTATTAGGAAATTGATTGAAATTGTTTGGTTTATTTGAATGATGTGTAATGTATGATGAATTATTCAGACTCATGCATAATCAATTCATGACATGATTGAAAATAAAGGTTTGCACTTAGATTCATTCAATTATGGCATGCATGAATAGAAAAATATGCATTTAGATTCCATTGTTACTCATGCACCAAATCATGTTAACTTGTATGCATAGTGGAACTATTTTGCTAGTACATTGTGTGATACTTGATGTGATTGAGATTGTTTGTAAAACTAAAATAAGACGAAGGATTATTAAGAATCCACGTACTGGTGCGATTGTCGAGCCACAAGGCGAATCGTAGGTATTCCCAACCGGAGCTGCCTGGGACAGCTCGAAGTCTTTGGGAGACGGTACGATGCTATGGTAAGTACTCTCTCTTAGACTGTGATACTAAGACATGGCTGATTTTAGATGGTACCTAAAGCCTCTACGATTATGATTGGATTGGATCACAGGGAATACCGAGAGACATCTCAACCCTCTTTCGGTCTTAGATTTTGACCAAAACTAAATAAATGTTTGAAACACCCAATGTTTGAAAGTGTTTGTAATGTTTTGGATTGGGTCTGTATAACGTCTGTGATGTGTAGGAACGATCCACTGGGCTTTCGAGCTCACTCCCTCTTTATTTTTCAGGTACACATGGACGTAGAGTATGATAACTAACATCTAAAGACTTGCACTTTAATTAGACACCTCATTGGGGAGGTAGTCCAGGATAGGTGACATTGGAAATGGCATTTTGTTTATTCTACTAAAACAATTTTCATGTATTTACCTGATTTTAAATTCAATTTAACCATAATTGTGAACAATATTATATGTTTATTATTTCTATTTTGATGCACATTTTAAAATAATTCCGCTACAGTATTTATGATTTATATTGAGAAATCTAGTGAATGTATTGAGAAATTATTTTGATCTTTTGTTTTGTATAGAACATCTATATAGACATTGACTTGAGAACTAATGGTTATGAACTTAATTTTGAAAAAAAAAAGATTTTTGACAGAAGAAAATTTTTAATAGCATCTTGATTTTTATCGGGTGACAATCCACACGTAAGACAACACGTGACAGGAGGTCCGGTTGAAAATTGGGGTGTTACACATGTGGCCTCCAAACTCTCATGTTGGATGCCCAGCTGGCAATGTCCATTGGCCATTTAAGGTGGTTGAGTTTGATGGCAAAAAACCAGGGGTGCAATACCATGGATTCCCATGGTTTAATGGCAAAAAGATGCCCAGAAAATGCTAGAATGCCAAAATTCACCCAAAATTTGTCTAAAAATTGCACAAAATGCCAAAATACAAGGGGGCCTAACTGCTAGGTGCGTGGGCCGGCTAGGATGTGGACCAGCCCAAGGTTGGGCCCTCTGTAACACCCCAATTTTTGATCGGACCTCCATTCACGTGTTACCTCATGTGGATCGTCACCCGATGAAAATCAAGGCGCTACTTAAATTCGTTCTGTGCAAAAGTTTTCTTAAAACCAAGTTCATCAACCTTTTCTTCTTAAGTTAATGTGTGGATAATTTCACATACAAAACCAAATAATCAAATTAATTTCTCGAGACGTTCACAGGGTTCCTTAAAATAAATCATAAATAATGCAGCGAAAAATACTTTAAAACTATTCATTCAAACCAAAATCGTTAAGTAAGGAAAGCCATTGAAAGATAAAACAACTGAAGTTAAACCAATGTAAATACATGAAAACAATCTAGAAAAGTAAATAAAACATGACCTCCAAGTCACCTATCCCGGACAACCTCTCCATGAGGTGTCCCATCAAAGTGCGAGTCTTCTAACGTAGGTCACAGTACTCTAAGTCCATGTGTACCCGAAAGATAGAAATGGGAGTGAGCTTGAAAGCTCAGTGGATCAATCCTATATATCACATGCATTATACATACCCAATCAAAAACATTACAAGCACTTTCAAATATTAGGCGTTTCAAACGTGCATTTAGTTTTGGTTAAAGTCTAAGACTGGAAGAGGGTTGAGATGCCTCTCGGTATTCCCTATGATCCAATCAAATCTCAGAGGGTTCCAATAACCGTCTAAAATTAGTCATGTCATCACTATCATAACCCAAGAGAGAGTACTTATCGCGATGTCGTACCATCTCCCAAAGACTTCGAGCTGTCACAATCAGCTCTGGGTGGGAATACCTATGATCCCCCTTGTAGCTCGACAATCTCAAGCGACGACATATAGGAGATGCCACCTTGATCCGCTTCAGGCTCGTCAAACGTACCGGTACGTGGATTCTTAATAAACCGTCGTCTTATTTTAGTTTTACAAACAATCTCAAGCGTATCAGACATCATACAATACACTAGAGAATATAATTCACACTATGCTTGTAAGTCAACATGATAATGCGCGTGAGTAACTAATGGCATTTAAATGCATATCTTCCTATTCATGCATGTTATAATTAAGTAAATCTAAGTGCAGATCGTTATATTCAATCATGGCATGAGATGATTATGCATGAGTCTATATGAATCATCATAGATCACACATCATCCATATAGACCAAACAATTTCAATCAATTTCCTACCAAAATTCTAATGACCTAGAACTATTCACACAAATGCTTTGAATCTTAAATCCATATAATATAGATGAGCAAGGAAGTCACGCCCACCTGATTTTGCCGATCTTCGGGGCTCCTTGCTTTCCTTCAAGATCCTTGATACGCTAATATACATATAAATATGAAATTTAACACTTCATAGAATTACTCTTAGGCTTAAATAATTTCTAAGATGATTATGGAGTGCAAACATTACTTCCAACTAATTTAACTCTGACTACTCATATAAGCTGGGCGGTCAACATCCAGATCGGCCCACGAGACTCAAGTCTGCTTAGCAACCGCACTTTCTAGGGCGAGATAACCCACATCCCTTTCAAAGTTTAGCTTTATTCGGGACAAAGCTTACCAACTAGCAGCTCAACTTGCAATCTTTGTATCCAAACAAAACATTTCAAAACACGTCTTTTCTTTTTGAAAATACTTTCCAAAATAGTTTTCAATCAGAAAATAGAAGGTAGGGCATTCTAACTCAACTCAAAGTACATATCAAACCTAATTAAGTTAATACTTTCTAAATCTAATGCCACCATTAGTATAAGATTAACTTTCTAATTTTAATCCAACAACACATGTTTAGGCTTAACTTTCTATTTTTAGCCCAATGTTTCTAATAATTGAGCTTTGATACTACCTTTGGTATCAGAGAAAACTTTCTAATTTTTGTTTAATAACTAATGCCTAGGCTCTGATACCACCTTTGTAATACCCCAATCCCCATATTCTTTCTTTATTTGGACATAACCACTTATTTGACATTGGACTTCACCATACAGACGAGTTGGGCCGGTATTATATTACAAGTAACTCACACTTGACATTCTATTTCAATTATCTTATGCCTTAATGCAATTCAAGAGTACTTAACTCAATTTTAGGAATGAAAATAAATAAGGAAATAATATAAGAGATAAAAGAAATTTATAAACTTTATTAATTTTAATAAACCAAAATTAGTGCTTCACATTGAATTGAATTAAAATTTTAGTGCCCTACCTTCTATTTTTTGAAAATTGAAAAATGTTTTAAAAAGTGTTTTCAAAAAAGAAAAATATATTTTGAAATATTTTGTTTGGATACAAAGACTATAAGTTGAGCTGATAGTGGGTAAGCCTTGTCCCGAGTAAAGCTAAACATTGAAAGGAGGGTGGATTATCCCGACCTAGAAAGCGCGGTTGCTAAGCATACTTCGGTCTCGCCGCCTGATCTGGAGGTTGTCCCACCAGCTTATATGAGTAGTCGGAGTTGAATAACACTCTTATTTTCTATAAAAGAAAAATTAGAAGGTGAAAAATTAGGGCCAAAAAATGAATAGAAGTCGAAAAAGATGCCAAATATGGTATCTTGACTAAACAGAAATTATGAGTCAACTAGATTGAACCCTAGGTCCAAAAAGAGACCCTAGGTCCAAAAAGAGACCCTAGGTAGAAATGTAGTGTAGCCAAGGGTGGCACAGTGGATCAAAAGCATAAATCTCTAGGGCATAGGCTAGA
>JAJIYU010018369.1:0-11260 GCA_030144865.1 Tinospora cordifolia
AGATAGACCAAATGGATATGAAACACACCACAGCCCATTTATGAATAACTTGCTAATGAGCTATAAATGTAACCAGAAAGAAGCAATAGAATCGAAAACCCAAAAGATAATTTAACTGAGATACATTAATCAATTAGTCAAATCCCAAACAAGTAACAACATTTAATCAAGTAAAATTCATTATTTAAGCTAATAAACGAAATGAGTATCTCCCAAAACATGAAAAACATAAGAATTCTTACAAGAAACAAAGGAAGGAAAACCATTCAACATTTCTTCAAGACCAACACACTTTTAACTTCCAGGAATTCAGCCCGGATAACTTTAATACTTGAAAACAGTAAATTTGAACTGAAAATTTCCCAAAGTTGAAAATCAAACAAATGGGGGGCTAAAACTGACAGCTAGTTGAGTAATCTTCAAGAGGAATTGTTGTTCTGTTCCTTCTTTCTCTGGCTTGAGAAGCTAGGGATAGTTAAATGAGGCTAAGAGATAGAACAAAAATCAAAATGGTAAACCACTACATAGAAATGCTTTTTGCCGCTCTTGCAAATTTTTTTAACTATTGTAGTCTATATATTTATATATATTTTGCCTCATGGAGCTTTTAATTACCTTATTTTTGAACCATTGACTTTTGAGGAGAGCAATACCACTCCTTTTCCATTAACCTTTAGTAGCCCCTGTAATGATTTTTGAAAAATAAAGAGCTGGGAAAGGCAATTGGTATACTGACACATGATTGAACTAATATATACTAAAAGGCACTTGCCTTGTTAGCATCACAAACAAGAAGATCACCATTTCTGGTTTTTGCTAATCCGAGCAGAGAATCACCACCCAGCAATTTGCTATCCTCCCATGGAAATCAGATTGCACTCTTGCATTTCAATTGGAGTATGAAGTAGTTTGTTCAGTGGTTGGTGTAAATGACAATATAAAAAGGTAAGTGTAAGATCTAGGGGGTCGTATTTGACAAAAACTTAATTCTATCTTGGTGTGTATCTAATAGGATCATCAGGGACTGAAAGCTAATCAAATTCATTTAAAAATAACCTGCCTGTAACACACTCCCTTGCAATGTGGTGCAGGTGTACAACATTTAAAGACATTCCATAACCTTGTCATATTCATGAATGAATTTGAATGGCTACTGATGTGCTAATATTGCTTGTATTTTTTGTCTTAAGACCTAAGCATAGAAATTCAAATGGGCTGGGGAAACACATCAACATTCTTGTGGGATGCAAAAGATAGATTCCCCAAGGATTTTAGAGCAGAGGTGTGTGCTACTTATTCCCCTTGCACTTGGGTTTTGGTTCTCTTGTATTTCCTTTTGATGATAAGTGAGGTCTATTTTATATTTGTGAAGGTTCTCTTTTTTGAAATGGATTCAACTGCTTCTCACATTCTTATGGAATTGCCTGTTTGTGAGGAAAAGGAAGGCATTCCTATAGAGTCATTTTCTAAAGTATAAGAAATTTTTAGTAATGTGGATTGGCTAGATCCAAAGACAGATGCTGCATTGAATGTGCTTCAACAAATAAAACTCAAATAACCACCAAAAGAAGCAGGAGGCAGGAGTACAAAATGCAAAACCCAACAATTTGTTGGAAGAGGGAGTTCGGATAAACTTCAAGGGAGATCAAAGCTTCTTATGGATAAGATGACAGAAAGAATCATTTATCCAAAAATATGTTCCAAAACAAGGAGTAGCAAGTTGTAATTCAGCGATCCACTCAGTCTAAGATCACAAATTCATGTGTTATCATTTATCTGAAAAGCCTATGAATACCCTAGATGATGTAATAAGAAATCTGTAATCCAATAACCAATGTACAGAACAGAGTCTGCAGAAATAGAAAACACTGAGTGCAATTAATATCAATTTTATCTTGTAAAATTTCCAATGATGCATGGTTATGAATGGTCCAAAGTTACCTAAAAGGAATTACCTGCGCAATGGATTAACTTTGAGACAAACAAACATGCATATACGCTGCTAGAATAAAGCCTCGATTCATCTTCGAATCGAACCTCTACCACCAAAAAAGAGTAACAGATTTTTTATCTAAAAAAAACCTAAGACCTTCTAAAATTAAAGTGTTCACATTGAAAACACCATCACATTTCGCAAAACAGGAAGCAAGAGTGACAGATCTAAAATAGAACAAGAATCCATAAAAGGCCAAAGATAAATCCGTAGAAATTAGAACAACATTATCGTTGCTTTCACGAGTTCAATCTCTCTACAAACGAAAAGAAAAAAGAAAAAATAAACAATAGGACCTTGACTTGAAACCTAACTCTCATCAACCTCATCAACATCCGTTACTATTATGTTAAACATCAAACTAAAAATTGTCTGACATTAGCTCGAGCTGACGGCATTGCCAGAGAAACAGAACTAACAGAAGCATGTCTTAAGATCTGCAAATAATGCTTGGAGACCTCAGAGAATGATAAACAAACATGCGTATATGTTGCTGATTTATGCTTCGTGTATCCAATGCGATCAAGATCAAAACAATATACAGAATCACAGGCAAAAATAAGCCAAAACCTTGCAAGTTTCAGAAAAAGAAAAACGAAGCCCTAAAAGATTTAACGGAGAGAAAAATAGATATTTAGAGATTGAAATCGTGCCTGTGAAAAGAAAATGAGAAGATTTGTTCTTCCAAGAAGAAAATCCTACTGTTGCTGGTCACGAAGGTGAAGCTCTACAGTTGCCAGCCAGATCTTAATCGTTGTCGTTGATAATGTTGGATGGAAACAATTGCAGAATATTCGAATGGGGCTTCGTGGAAACTCGATTGTTTTGATGGGAGCTCAACGATGGTCCCACAAATATGGCGGAAGAGAAAGTTGTCGAGGAGAAGGGTTTAGGGTTTTAAACCTATTTGTGACTGTGTTAGTGTAAAAAAAAATTTGTGACAATATATTAACAACAAAAATTTTGGTATTAATGGCAGTTTTTACATTGTGGCAAATAATTTTATAACTTATTATATATTTTTTATTTTATTATTTAGTGATAGAGAAAATATGTCACTAAAAATTTTTTTAGTGACAGCTAGCTTGTTGGCTTCATATAATATGCCATAGTTACCCACTTTTCTTGTAGTGTCTATGCCGATGGGTCTGTAGTCTACATCAATGGAGAGCCAAAGGTTCGTTTGCTAGTCCGATCGTTTGTTTTCCATTGATAAATTTGAGCTTGCTTTATTCTTTCCAATGAAGAAAGGATTTAAATGTTTCGTAGTTATGCCCGAAGAGTATGGGATAGAGGGAATGAAGGCAACATATTTACTGATAGTAAATTGTTTCAATGTCATTGAATTTTTAGGACTTTTACTGGTCAACATCTAAGTGTCGTTCTATATTTTATGTGTTTTCATTCAATTATCCAGGACTATTAGAACTCGTGTGCAATCAATTATCTAAGTTATCCTTTGGAGTTAGGTTTATACTTAAAGTGTACAAAGACCTATATATTAGTTCAAGTACAAAGGCTGATACGAAGCTGAAAAACTATGGTGAAAATAATTATAAATCGTGAGTATATTTAGTGTACCAAAAAGTAATCCTATGAAAGTAGAGAAAAACAAAGAAAGATGAAAACTTATGCTTAAAAAGTCCAAACAATCAACTAAAATTTTGTTGGAAAGTTTAGTTGTAAAAATGAAATATAAAATAACATTGGTGTATGTAATAATAGTAAAGTCTCATTTGGTGATTAAGAAGTGTTTAGGAAAGTTGAACAATTAAAATTAGTAAATGTATTTAATAAAACTTTGCTTAGTTTATGTAAAGCTGTGTAGAGGGGACATGCCTTTGATTTCGATATCAAAGGCATGATTTTGATAAACACTGAAAATCTAGAAATTAATTAAAAGGATTTTTTAAGCTTTTGAAACCTTATTTTATTCGAATAAAAATTAGTTAAAATCAAAATTTAAACTTTATAATTATTTTATAAATTAATTAAGCTTAAGAATAGTTTCGAATGAGATTGAGTATGAACTAGGAACTTAAAAATTTTCATTGATTGTCAAATTTCAGATTTTACACGTTTAGAGTATCGAATAGCTCGAAGGAAAGCAAGGTAGCCCTAAAGATCTACATAATTAGGTGGGCGTGATTTCCTTACTCTTACGTATTATATGGATTTAAATTTAAAGCATTTGTTTGAATAGTTCTAGGTTGTTAGAATTGTATTATGAAGTTGATTGAACTTGTTTAGAGTGCTTGAGTGATATTATGATAAATGATTGATTATTCATTGCATGCATAAATAGGAAAAATGCATTTAGGAAACATGCACTTAGATTTCATCATTTATTCATGTGAACTTTCATTCTCAATAACTTGCATTATTTGATTTATTTTCCATGATACATGTGTTGTTTGGTATGATTAAATTTATTTGTAAAACTAAAAATAAGACGAAGGATTATTAAGAATCCACGTACCGGTGCGATTGATGAGCCTAAAGCGGATCGAGATGGCATCTCCTATATGTTACCACTTGAGATTGACAAGCTACAAGGTGGATCGTAGGTATTTTTAACCTTGAGCTGCCTATGACAGCTAGAAGTCTTTGAAGATGGTACGAGCTGCAGTAAGTATACCTCTTAGGTTGTGATATCATGATTTATGATATAAAAAATTTTAAATGATACTCGAGACTTTCTATGATTAGACGAGATCACAAGGAATGTCGAGAGGCATCTTAACCCTCTTTCGGTCTCAAATTTCGACTAAAACTAAATGAATTTTTAAAACACCTAATGTTTGGAAGTGTTCGTAATGTTTTGAATTTTGGTATGTGTAACGGGTGTCATGTGTAGGAATGATCCACTGGGTTTTTGAGTTCACTCTCATTTCATTTTTTAAGAATATTTGAAAGTAGTGCGCAACAATCTATGTCAGAGGACTCGCACTTTTAGTTGGACACTTCACAGGGAAGGTTGTTCGAGATAGGAGGTTTTAAAAGTTCTAACTTGTTTATTTTAATTATAGCAAAATTGAACATATGCCTTTTGTTTGATTTTAATTTCATTATTTTACATATATTTATTTATTCCCTTCATATAAAAAGAACTATTAATGAATTATTAAAATATTTAAAATATTAATAATTTAAAATTAAATTTTCTCATAAATTCGTACGCCATCAACCCGATAAGTATTCTTTATGCAGATGCATAAAACATCATGTTCAGATGATTCAAATTAGAGCAGTCTAGCATAACATTTTCCTTCACTTTCCTGTTTTACTAATCGAATACATTGCATTTGACTAACTTAGCTATTTCCTAGCGACCTTTTTATCTCTATCCTTTACTGTATTTTTGTTTGTACAACAAAAATGGAAAATTAACAAACAAACCAGAAGCCGATCACCTCCGCAGCTCCGCAGTGAATGGTTTGTTTGGGGACACGGTAGGATTGATTTTTAGTAAATAAGTCTTCGAAGATCGATTTGTTGGCATACGCTAATGACCTATGCTTCTAAAGCACAGAAAAAACTCGTCCGATGTTTTACTCGAGTTACCCTTACGTCCCTCTCAGCGCACGACCCTACACTATTTTTGAGCGCGCAAGGTTCTTACTTTCTAAAAGGCCCTACATTGAACCGATGTATTTTGGCTCTGAAAAGCGCATAACAGGACAAATATAGGTGACTGTTGCTTGGTGTACGATCATAGACCAATCGTGCCACAGCCGCTCTCTTAGAATTTGAAAGCTGCCATTAGCACTGCGTTATGTTTCATTGCACCAAAAGAACTTATTAGGAAAGGACGCGTGGTGGTAAATCGCTGAACACATCCTGGGATCATGCCTCTCCTCCCTTCTGATGTGTACTGTTTGCGTCCTGATGCCTCAATTGTCGCTTGTCATTGTAACCGAAAAAAAAAAATGTGGTAAGCGCTTGTTCGTCGATATAAACTGGTGGCTCTCCCTCGGCTCATTATCATCAGATCTAAGGGATCTCTGCCTGTCGAAATTGTCGTTTTAGTTGGGACTTGGTTTTTCGTTTCATTAGGTTGTATCTAGATAAGGTGAAGAAGAAACGATCGAGTTCATTCTTCAGTCACTGTTTTACAAACATTGAAAAGCACCCGGTTTTCGGACGTCCTTATTAACTTAAGATCCTGTTTTTATTTGCTTCCTCCATGTATCGGCATTTGCAAAGTAAGACAAAGATGCAGGTCAATGGTGTAGTATGCAACATTGATAATTCTTCGACTCTTTCGGCATCTTTCGACTCTTTTAGCCACGATTATCATGCTAATCAGCAAAAGGAAACGATTGAATCCTCAACTTACGGAAACCAGATGAAATTGACCAACTACGACGAAGAGAAGCTCAAACTCCCGAAAATGGAACAATTGAACGGAGAATATGCAACTGGTACTTGTTTAAAGACGCAGAATTTCACGAGTTATGATCCGACTTTAATTTTCTGTAACTCTGAGTTTTTCATTTTTCAGGCCAGCTTATCGAGTGTTTTCCTCAATTTGAAGAAGCAGCAGATTTAAAAACAGATAATAACTTTATATCTTCTCCGAAGTGCTTTTCATTCTATTCCTGTACTGATTCGTGCACACTTGAAGCGATCGTGCGAAATGTTCCGCTGTCTATGCCACTCTCTTTCCATACTTGCGAAAAGCTAGATCATCAGTCATCATCTCCTATCCCTCAGAAGATCTTGGCTCATCAGCGGCGTAGGATAATCAGTGATCGGACTCGCTTCTTGCAAAAGCTAATGCCATGGAAAAAGAAGATGGACATGGCGACGATGCTGGAAGAAGCGTACAAGTACATTACTTACCTAAAAGCGCAAGTTAGCGTGCTGCAGTCGATGTCTTGCCAGTCCAGCTTAACCTCGTCACGGCTGCCAGCCTTCAGTGCTGGCGGTGCGTTTCCTATGTTATATAAGCTGAGCCGACGACAGCTGCTTCAGGTGCTCGTAAATTCTCCAGTAGCCCAGACCATCTTGTACTCTCAGGACTGCTGCGTATACTCGTTGGAGCAGGTGATTTCATGACGTTCTTATCGGCTTCTTCCATTGGTGATTGAACCAACCATGGTAGTTGAAGCCAACACGTAAGATACGTTGGTCAAATCATGGGGATCATCTGTTCCGTCAAATGCTGATTCATGTGGAACTCCAACTGCCTCATGCTTTCCGATTAGAGCCTAAGCTAATGACGCTTTAGACGGCGATGGCGACTCTAGCCTTCAAGGTGCAACACTCCTCAGATTTACATAGCAGCACAATGGTTACATTGCTCTCTTACAACAACCTCTTCAGTGTTTAGGCGACTTGCATTTCATTCAATGCTAGTAAAGGATTGATTGCTTCTACTATGTTTTACGCTGAAATGGTTCAGTTAGTCAAGTTGTATTATTGTACAAAGTACAATAATAAATATTTTTTTAACTATGATTAAAAGTCTTGCAAAATCTTGAAGTGGACAATATTACATTTGATTATATCCAAAATAGGTGCAACACATGACTTATTTTGAATAGTCATCAAAATGATGAGCACATAGATGATATTTTTCAGAGAGTCATTTAAAATAGTTAGTATGTGTGACATACTTTTAATTATAACAAAAATTAAGGTAAATCAATGTAATTTTTGACAAGTTATTTAAAAAAATAATTATGAAATATAAGATATTTTTAGGTATCATTAAAATAAGGGCCATAGGCAACATTGCATCCTTGTCATTTAATATTTTAGATCTAGATTTGTTTTGCCATAAAAGATGAAGTTTAGTGTTATACACACCTCAATAGATCTTACTCTACCAAATCCTACCTATTTGGGTTAGGCCGAGTCTATATTATAATTTAAATGGTCGGGCAACCACATGAGTGTGCAGTCAGCAAGTGTGCTAAGCACCTACTTTTTTATTTTTTAATTTTGTTACAAAAATAATTAAATAATATAAATGTATGTATTTTAAACTTGTTGATGCAATACTGATGCAATTGATGATGCAATGTTAATATGATAACTCAATGCTGATGCAATTAATTACTTAACGAAGAAGAAATTTATTAGAGTCGTTGATCTTTCTTAATAATAAATAAAAATCAACTAGAGTCATTGATATTTGCCAGTAAAGAAGAAATCAACTAGATCCATTGATCTTTTTTAATAAAAAAGAAATCAATCTCAGTTGTTAAAGATTACTTGGTGAAAAAAAATAAATTTCTATAAATAGGACCCTCACTATTCATTTTTGTATGATAAAATTATCTGAAAGTTCTATTATTTAATAAAGCTCTCTCTTCTTCTTATATATTTTTCTTTCTTTTGATTTTATTTTAATTCCTTATTTATATTTTTGTAGTGAAATTATTTTATTTTCACAACAAGTTATTAGCAGAAGTCTCTACCGCTATAGACACTAGTCTCTACCACTTCTTCCTTGCCATAAGCACGAGTTATGCTCCTTCTTTCTTATTGCCGACACAAGTTTATGCTAATTTTCTTGCTATCTGATCTTTTAAGTAAGTAATATTCTCCTTATTTCAATGTTTAATTTAGCTATACTAGAGTTTGTTATTTTTGATATTATAGGCAATGATTATTTATCATGGGATCTGGATGATGAAATGCATCTTGATGTCGATGGTCTTGAAAAAACCATTAAAGATCAAAATAATGCATCACTTCCAGAACATGTCAAAGCGATGATATTTCTTTGCCACCTTCTCTATGAAGATCTAAAGAATAAATATCTCACAATGAAGGATCCTCTTACCTTGTGGAAGAATTTAAAAGAAAGATATGACCACTTAATAATAGTTGTCCCACCAAAAGTTCAGTATAACTAGAATTATTTGCGTTTCCAAGACTTTAAATTCGTTTGCGAGTATAACTCTAATATGTTCAAAATTACTTTTCAATTAAAATTATGCAGAGAAAATATTTTCGACTATGATAATATGTTGGAAAAAATATTCTCTACATTTCATGTCTCAAATGTGCTCCTACAACAACATAAGTGAGAAAAAAGATTTAAGAAATATTCTCAATTAATTTCTAATCTTTTTGTTGCCAAACAAAATAATAAATTATTAATGAGAAATCATGTCGGGATCCCTTCCCTAGGCCAAAAGGCGACCCAACGAACTCACTCACTATGTCAAGTTTGCTTAACCATTGTTGAACCCTTTTTCAATCTTATACAACAAACAATATCAAAATAATTGAAAGGCTCAGAGCGAAAGTAAACAACATACGAAGATTGAACATCATATTACACATCTGTTTTGTCTAAAATACATCGTTGACCATTTATACATACACAAGGAATGACCAACCTCTAAATCAAAAGACCAGAAAAAGAACAGAAAGTGTTAGGGAGCTAGGCGATCACCACGCCTTTCCTTTATCAGACATAGAAGAACCTGAAATATTAATAGAGTAGTGAGCCTAAATCAACGTGGCTCAGTGAGCAGTAAGACCAGCATGTCAATCATAACTAGCATTCCAAAATAGTGCATGTATGCATGAGCAGTAAAAATGATATAATATTCAAATGCATGACATAATATGAAAGCAATTATAAAGAGTGCAAGAGTTTTAAAAAACATCTCAAATCATGCCACTAAAAAAGTTGTATCTAGGATAGGGTCAAATTAGCAAATGCAACCCATAGTCATCGCTGGAGCGAGTCCTAAGTTAGGCGTACTGGCCACTCGAGAGGGTTGTAAGCTAAGCGTACCCATCGAGTACCGTAACCCCCACGTTCGACCCTCAAGTGTCATGATTCGAGTGGGTTTTGAGGCTAGGTGCACTGAACATGTGCCCTAACCCCGACGCTCGGCCCTCAAGTCTAATCCCAATCATATCGTGTACCCTAACCCCGACGCTCGACCCTCGAGCATATGATCTCATTACCCATGTACATCTACACTTTTCAAAATTCATTCAAATATATTTTAATCTCATGAAACCATTTAAACCATGTCATTTCACACAAGTTTCATGCAAAGAACACAAGTCATCAAAAATACTTGAATCGAACTACTCACCTCGGGTCCTGCGCATCAATGTCCCATCGACACTCGGCCAAGTCCTATAGTACTCACTCGAATTTTCATTAATTAAACTTAATTTTAGTTCTTTCTATATTGTGGCTTAATCTCTAATTCCACTAACTCTAATTAGTCTCGATTGACCCAAGTCGTTTTAGTCAAATTTGATCAATCGGTCAAACTTGGTCAATTGGTCAAATGTAGTCAATTTTAGTCACCTTTGGTCAACTTGGGTCCAGTTAGGTCAAATTGGGTCAAATTTGGGTCATTTAGGTCTAAATCTCTAAATTCAAATACTTAGCCCAAATTCAAGCATTTGCTCTCTTTGCGTAGTGAATTTGTTGTTTTTTCTGTGACTAATCCGTAAGTCAAATTTGCGCAAAAATTTTTAAATTTCATTTACACTACCTAAAACTTCACTAGAATTTTAATTAATGATTTTTGGTGTAACACCCCGCCTCCCAAGTCCCATCTTCCACGTCATCTGACAGTTCAATTCAATTTGATCAGCAATCTTGGGATACTCGAGAGACGGGCCCGTGTTACATTTTCTTCTTCTTAGACCCAAATGCATTAGGGTTCCTGTGTACATTAGTCTATGTGCAAAATAACATCATAATAAAGTAAATTCTTCATTTGATCATTTAACAATTTCAGGTACAATATTTCATTACAACGAAAAATAAATTTAAAACTGAAAATACAAGAGTTCACTTGGGCCTATTTGCCCTACATTAAATTAAATAAAAACTTTCTAAGAAATAATCTCCGCGCAAGCTGATCAATTTCCTGTTGTGAAAAAATAAGGGGGGTGAGCTACATAGCTCAGTGAATCATTCCATCTATTTAATCCATTATTCCAACCAGATAATGCAATCAGATCAAATACTTTCAGAGATTAATTCGATTCAACCAATATATTAGTTCACTCATAGTTTAGACCGAACGAGAATACCCTCTGTGCTCCAGATCTGGGGAGAGATCAATTCTGAAACTCAAACCCCTTTCTAGTGGGTTCATTTTGAAACCCGTTCCATGCTGGTGTCAGTATTGACAGCCAGTTCCAATTCTACATGGAACTCAGAAAGTCCCCCGTACCGGTACGTGGTTGAAATCTCATTTAATCTGACTTTTGTGTACAAGAGCATGATAGATAAATGTTTCAACAAAAATTTAAACATACCACAGTATA
>JAJIYU010018370.1:0-11237 GCA_030144865.1 Tinospora cordifolia
ATAATACGTATAGAATACAAAAATATACCACAATTGTGTAATTATATAAAAGAGTCGAGGGAGAAATTATACTAGCCAAACAGTTGACAAGAGTTCATGGGCCACACATTTCAAAATTGGTTGAGATGATGCCAGTGAAAATTAGCTATTTGCAGCTCAGGTAAGCCAAATTAGGTAGAATCAAAGTTTTGCCCTTGGATAAGCAAGTATAATTACTAATTTACCCTTGACACCAATTATTAATTTAAACTATTAATTTGACCTTTAGTACAAATTATTAATTAACCCCCAATTTAAAGGAGCGATTTGCTTCAAACATAATTCAGTAAAAGTATAAGTATACCTCAGTTAAAAAAAAGACAAAGGTTTACATAATATTCTGGTGTAAATTGACTTAAATGTCCTATTTTATAATAATTGCGTACCCTAATTTCAAACAATATATACATACTGTAACATAAATGTACTATTTTACCCTTATGCCTTTGCAGTTTTGCATCAAAAATTATGAATGCCATTAAATATAACTGCATACCCTTATTTTGAATGATATATACACTCTAAGTTCACTATTCATTATCTTAAATCTAATGAGTCAGTTTTATCTGTGATTTCAAAACAACAACCTCAAGCAACAAACTCCAGCTTTCTTGGTTTAAAAAAAAAAAAAAAAAAAGAGTGATGCAATAAGATTAGTTAAGTTTTATATATTTTCAGGTAAAAATCGTTTGCTACTTCGTGTTGTTGAATGACAAAGTTTTTGAGGGAGAAAGTGTTAAGATTTCAAATGAATTCAATGTTGTCGAAAAATTTGATGAAATTACTGGAGAAAGAAAGAAAGAGACAGAGAGAGGGACAGACAAAGACAATGGAATAAGGAAAGAGGAATCCAAAATATGAACCTTAGAAGAAAACATCTATTAAACCGATCATAACAACACTGGTTACAATACTTGTTATCCAAAAATGAATCTTTTCAACAGTATTGGCCATTTGCCCACGTGGTCATGCTAAAGACAAAAATAACAGCCATAGATATTTGTAATTTTAAAAATGCACCAAATCTACGTACTTCTTGTATTAAATCAATGCTAGAATGAGATGGTATTTGTACTTCTTATGTGACCTCAACTACCTACAAACAAAGACATTTGTACTTAGTTTGTTTTATATGTACAATACATTAGTAATATTTGACGAAAACACTACAATAAATCAATTAAGGCTAGATGTAACGATCCCCTCTCCAAATATCATGAGAGGCAAGCCGCCCAGGCTAATACTCAATACCAAGCACTAGTAACCCAAATACCACAACCTGTATAATACTTAATTACTTATATAGTACAATACATAACCAACAAATATATCTAAACAAGTCTTTAAAACATAATATTATTAAAATGTTATAAGTCTTGTAATTATCATAAATCTTCCAAAAATAAATAAAATAATAGAAAGCCAAAATGACGGATTCAATTGACCCGTATAAATCCTATCCACTGTACATCCCAAATTAAATAATTAGGACTACTATTAATTGTAAACCTATATCGAGTTGTTTGTACTCACTCTCAAATTAAGTGAACAGTCTAAATTAATATGTGACTCACTTGCCCTTCCCTTGTATACTAAAGGAACTTAAAATGCGTGACAAAAATACGAGGTGAGCTAAAAAACCTAATGAGATGACATGGCACACTACCATCATATATTCACCAATAATTTAAAAGATGCACAAATTAATAAATAAGAGGATGCAAGTAGAAAATTATAAAGCCAAAAGAAGCGAATAAAGTTTAAATTCTGATCATGCTTATACTAAAGTTATCAGCTTATAGGTGTAATGACTTAGCACAATTAAACTCGTGCCTATTATATTCTATGACCACTTCACAGTCTTAAGGAGAAAATAATCATTCATATCAAGGCCACGAACTAGGAACCCTCCACCGCTGAACTCATGCTTGTGTTCATAATTTGATTAAATAAAATTGGTTTAGATGTTAACATATATATATTATAAATAATAACTATAAAAATATTGGCGGTCAATGATAATATATCAGTTTTCAGTTGGTTTCTATATAAAATATATTAATAATAATGACTTTCAATGATGTCTATTGATAATAGCTGTCGATAACAATCAGTTACATGTTTACCAGTTTACCAATTTCTATATATTTCCGAAATGATGTAATTCGATATATATAGTATATATTATAACCTGATAATATATATATAATTCAATACATAAATAATTCTGTTATATATACCAAATTGATTGACATCTACATCGGTTATATCACTTTAGAAATCGGTTTCCAATATATGTATATGTGAATATATTTGTACTAACCCATATACTAAAGTCAACCGGTTTGGATACTCAATTTTTTCTTTTTCAATCAAACGTTATACATATGATCAATGTTATTCGATCCAAAATTCTCAATTTATACCTACAAATTCAAATTGTACATTCTCCCACCACATTTAAACAATACAAAAAAAAAAAAATTAATCATACTTTTAATTGCCGACTCGCTCTTCAATAGTTTTTTTTTGAGAATTTCGTGGATAGCTTTTTGATGCTTTCCGTTCTTCTTGATGTCTTTAGGGTTTTGAAAAAGTTCAGAATATTTTAAAATAAAGGGCGTGTGGGTTTATGTAAAAAACTGCAATATAGTATCCTAGTTATATTAGAAAAGTTAAATTTTAATTTATCTATTTATTTATTTTGTTCTATTTATTGTGGGCCCTACTAAACTTTTTATTTCTTTATTTTTTATTTTTTGTCGCCATACTAGATAAGCCCATAAAAGGAGTGCCTCTCATACATGACATCTAACACAATGCATGACTTGTTAATTGTTGTGTTAAGTCATTCATCAATCTAACACCACTCATTGTATTTTATGACATCTATGTAACACCTTGTAATTTTACAGATGTATATACGTCATGAGCAAATAGAAAATAAAATATTATTTTATAAAAAATAATAATTTAAAATAAAATAATAAAAATAAATAATGAAAAAAAATAATTAATATTTTTTGTAAAAAAAAATAAATAAATGAGAATATAGATATTAGAATTAATAATGCTTTAGAAAAAAAAAAATTAAGATTGAATTAGAAAAAAAAAATAAATAAAATATTGGTTGATCTAAGTTATTAACGAATTCAAATTCAGATTGTTTCAGAAAAAAAATAAATATCAGCAGATTGAAAAAAATCAAAAATTACAAAACGCTTTCATCGTAATATAAAATAACTCTGAATTGGAGCAAAAAAAATTTTGATGACCGAACGAGAAGAACAAAAATCTGAATTTTTTTGGGGATCTCGGTTTGGATTGAAATGAAGAAAAACGTGATTAGGGCTTGATTTCGTTTTGATTTGGAGCAAAGAAAATTGTGATTTCTGGTTTTGGGCAAATAGCAAAACGATTTGGGGTTGTGTTGATTTGTGTGTTGTGATCTAGGGCTTGAAAACGAAAAGGAAACATGGATGTGCGTTCTGGTCGTGATCTTGCTGGTTGGGATTTGTGATTGGAGCAAAAACGTGAAGAAAAAATACGTGCTGGCCGTGAAGCGGAGATGAGGAACAAGTTGGCCGTGTGTGTGAATTTGGGGCTTTTGTGTTGAAGATGATTCGAAGATGATAAATGAAGAGAAGATTGGAGTTGTTGGGCGTGCATTGAGATTTCTGAACGTTTTTCATGCTTGTTGAACGTGATTGAAGTGTGTCTGAATTTCTGCTTGTTGAACTTGATTGAAATTTGTCTGAATTTCTGGACGTGAACATGAGCTTGCTGAATGGGTTAAATTTTTAAACGTGTTTGATGTTGCTAGAAAATAATTTGAGTGGTTTGATGTTTGCTAAATGGGTTTGATTTGCTAGACATGAGAATGAATTGTTGAACGTGATTTGAATCTTGGGGTGTGATTTGATTTTAGAATTTATTGGTCGAGTAGATGAACCAACGAAGAGGGGAAAAGATTCAAATTTTTGGATTTGGGTTTCCTGGTGCTTGATAGCGAAGGAAGAAGACAGTGAATAGTACATAGTGTCAAATTCAGATTTCGATTTTGGTGTAGCGGCTGATGTGTTTTGGAGCAAAAGAAAATTTTAACAAAGAGGTTTATCTTTGTTTTCTGTCCTCCCCGTTCCCCTTGCCGAACAAAAAAAAACACAAAGAGGTTTATCGTTTGCGTCGCTCCTGCGAAGGAGATGAAGAGAGATAAAATATATATATTTTAGATTTTAAACTTTAGATAATTTGAAAGTTATTTTTCTTTTATTTTAGGTGTGAAGAATAAAATTAGAAAATTAGAAACCTCATAGTTAAAAATATGAAAAAAAATTAAAATTTTATTAAATATTTTATGTTAGAATTATTATTTTAATTTGTGCAAATTTTGGATGATTGAGATATAAATATCAAATTTTAAAAAATTTAAAGTTTTGAATATTAAAAATCTAATTTTATTTAAAAATTAGATATAAATAATAAATATTATAATTTTTTACTTAAATAAAAATTTATCGAATCATTTAAGAAAAAGTCTTAAGGTGAAATATTTTTATTTTAAAATTTAAAATTTAAGAAATCTATAATTTAGATTTAATACCTAAATATAAATAATTTATTTTAAAAGAGTAGTTATAAATTTTTATGTGACAAAAAATAGAAATTCATAACTTAGTTCAAATCATCGATATAAATATATTATATTAAGTAAAATAAGATTTATTGAACATAAGTTATTTATTTTTAGAACCTAAATTTAAGTCTAGTGTTTTTAAATTATTAGTTTTAATCTAAATAGATTTAATTAGAAATGAAGAAATCATAGAAACTTAAAAATTAATTATGAGAGTTTTATTTTTAGAATAAAAGTTTAAATTAGTAAGAGTATTATTTTTCTAAAATATAAACATAAAAATATTTTTGAATATAATTTTAATAAACACGAAGTCCTAGAAATAAATAAAAAATCAATTTTTGTTTCAGCTTTAGAAAATCTTATTTTGACCCGAATAAAATTAGTTAAAATTAATATTTAAACCTTCTAGTCAAATTTAAAAATTATTCAAGCTTAATGTAATACCCATAAATTTCAGTGTTGTAATACTCAGAATTTGAAAAAAAAAATTTTAAAATTTATTGTTACTATTCAAATATACGGTTACTGTGCACAAATGCGGTCACTATTTTGTCGGCAGACAAAATAACTTTCGGCGGGTTACTATAGCTATAGTACAGGTACTATAGTCACAGTAACAACTATTTACAACTGTGCTGTTTCGTCTTTTTATGCTAGAAAAATCTATATAAACCCCCTCATTCTGAAAATTCATTCCAGCAAGAAAGAAATAATTTCCTTGCTTACTCTCTTCTCTTCTCTTGTTCTTCAGCTGTTTTAGACAGCAAATATAGTAGTTGGAAGGGGAAAACCCCAGTTTCTGAATAGCAGAAGATCTACTATTGGGTGCCTCTTTTGAAGCAATTGGAGGGTGTTTATGATCAAAGCAGGTATAATCACTCTGCTCTAGTCTTTATTTAAGTTGGGAGATGTCGTTGTTCATTTTAGTACACATACGTAGTTTACTGTTTATATATACGGTATTGTTCATTGTTACTATTTGGCTTTGTTCATATGTACGGTACTGTTTATGGACATCGATTAAATCACATTTTCGAAACGTAGATCCTCAAGACTGTTGGTCAAAGCTTTAAAACAAGTTGAGATAACATTACAAGGATTCAGATAAATACTACTGAGGTTGAAGTGATTACTCTACTCTCTAGTATTATTTGAATTTTAATGTTGAATATGTGATGTTTGCATTGTTTAAATATCTATAATTATGCATGATTATTGATTTAATGATGTGTGAAAGATTTTTCTTTATTTTTAATTTATTTATGGCCGAGAGAGTATGCTCTGTAGTTGCGTCTTGTACGATCTTCTACATCAGAAATCGACAATCATTATTTTTATTTTATGAAAATATTGATTTATGATGTAATGTTTAATTATTGATAAAATATTTATTTTATTATGCACTGTTCACAAAAAATAAGATTAATAAAGATTTTAACCACGTACAGGCGCGGGGACGAATGTCTTCGTGTGTGTTCCATGCAGAATTAGAACTAGTTGTCATGATTGACACTTGAATGAATTGGGTTTCAGAAATGATCTTAGAGAAGAGTTTGAGTTTCAGAATTGATCTCTCTCCCAAGACCTGGAGCACAGAGGTTAACCCATTTCGGTCTAATTGACAACTGTTAATAACTAAATGTTTGAAACGCCTAATGGATAATAAGTGTTTGCATGTTCAGTGTTTGGTTTAAATAATGCTATGGATGTACTGTGTATGATCCACTGGGTTCTTGAGCTCACCCAATCATTTTTTTCAGGTAATTGTTAAAGACATCGCCTCAACAGATCAATGTAAATTAATGACAGTGTACAAGATAGTAAAAAATAAAGTGTATTGTAGGGCATGTGAGCCACTATATTTGATCATGTCAGATGTTGATAGTATTTGTATTATCAAAAGATGTTTATAGAGCCCACAAAATTAATCATAACTCTGATAACGAAGCAATGTTTTTATTTTGAAATACTGAGATTATTGTATTTATATTTTATCCCTTGGATATGAACTGATGAAACTAACAGATAAATAATGAAAAGAAAAAGTAATATCCTCAATTCTCAGATAGAAAGCAGGACTGAGTGCACTCAGAAGAAATGACGTCTTAAACTACGCAACCACCATGTCACCTATGACGTATGTAAGAAAGATCGGGAGCTGAGGGTGTTACACTTAAAGACATTTTAGATGGAATTAAATGTGAGTTAGAAACTTAGAAAAGTTTTATTGATGGTTGAATTGCAGATTTTGCAATTTTATAATATTGAATAGCTCGAAAGAAAGCAAGGTGGCCCTGAAGATCTGCGGAATCAGGTGGGCGTGATTTCTTTGCTCTTACTATTATATGAATTTAAAATTTAAAACATTTGTTTGAGTAGTTCTAAGTTATTAGAATTTTATTATGAAATTGATTGAAATTATTTGGTGTATTTGAATGATGTATGATGGATGATTGATTTTTCATGACATGCATAAATAGGAAAAAATGTATTTATGAAAACATGCACTTAAATTTCATTATTTATTCACGTAAACTGTTATTCTTAATAGTATGCATTATTTGATTTATTTCTATGATATATGTGATGATTTAGTATGATTAAATTTGTTTGTGAAACTAAAACAAGACGATGGATTATTAAGAATTTACGTATTGGTGCGATCAACGAGCCTGAAGCGGATCGATATGGTATTTCCTATATACCACTACTTGAGATCGACGAGCTACAAGGTGGATCGTAGGCATTCTGAACCTTGAGCTATTTGAGACATCTAGAAGTCCTTGAGAGATAGTACTACATGCTAGCAAGTACACTCTCTTGGATTGTGACTCTAACAGGTAACTGGCCTCGGGCGTTACCAGAGATTTGTTTTGACTCAGATCACAGTGAATACCGAGAGTCATCTCAACACTCTTTCGATCTTAGATTATAACTAAAACAATTGAATGCTTGAAATGTCAAATGTGTAAAAGTGTTTGTAATATTTTGAATTTTGATGTGTATAATGCATGTGATGTGTATGAATGATCTACTTGGCTTTCAAGCTCATTCTCATTTTATTTTTCAGGTATTCGTAAATGTAAATGTAATACTCACAAATTTTAGTATTGTAATATTCAGAATTCGAAAAGAAAAAAAAATTTAAATTTTACTGTTACTATTTAAATATACGGTTACTGTACACAAATACGATTACTATTTTGTTGGCAGACAAAATAACTTTCGGTGGGTTACTGTAGCTACAGTAACAGGTACTGTAGCCACAGTAACAACTATTTACAACTGTGCAGTTTCGTCTTTTTCTGTCAGAAAAATCTATAGAAACCCCCCATTCTGAAAATTCATTCCAGCAATAAAGAAAAAATTTCCTTGCTTACTCTCTTCTCTTCTCTTGTTCTTCAGCTGTTTTAGACAGCAAATATAGTAGTTGGAAAGGGAAAACTCCAGTTTCTGCATAGCAATAGTGAAGATCTACTATTGGGTGCCTCTTTTGAAGCAATTGGAGGGTGTTTCTGATCAAGGCAGGTATAATCACTCTGCTCTAGTCTTTATTTAAGTTGGGAGATGTTGTCGTGCATTTCAGTATACATACGTAGTTTACTGTTCATATATATGCTACTGTTCATACGGTACAATACACAGGTACTATTCGGCACTATTCATATATGGCATTGTTCATATATACGGTATTGTTTATGGACATCGATTAAATCACATTTTCCAAACGTAGATCCTGAAGACTGTTGGTCAAAGCCTCGAAACAAGTTGAGATAGTATAGCAAGGATTCAGAGAAACACTACTGAGGTGGAAGTGATTACTCTACTCTCTAGTATTATTTGAATTTTAATGCTGAATATGTGATGTTTGCATTGTTTGAATATCTAAAATTATGCATGGTTATTGATTTAATGATGTGTGAAAGATTTACCTTTATTTTTAATTTATTTATGACCGAGAAAGTATGCTCTGTAGTTGCGTCTTGTACGATCTTCTACATCAGAAATCGACAGTCATTGTTTTTATTTGATGAAAATATTGATTTATGATGTCATGTTTAATTATTGATGAAATATTTATTTTATTATACTTTGTTCACAAAAAGAAGATTAATAAAGATTTTAACCACGTACCGGCGCGGAGACGAATGTCTTCGTGTGTGTTCCGTGCAAAATTAGAACTGGTTGTCATAATTGACACCTGAAAGAATTGGTTTCAGAAATGATCCCAGAGAAGGGTTTGAATTTCAGAATTAATCTCTCTCCCGAGATCTGGAACACAGAGGTTAACCCCATTCGGTCTAATTGACAACTATTGATAACTAAATGTTTGAAACGCCAAATGGATGATAAGTGTTTGCATGTTCAGTGTTTGGTTTAAATAATGCTATGGATGTACTGTATATGATCCACTGGGCTCTTAAGCTCACCTAATAATTTTTTTCAGGTAATTATTGAAGACGATGCCTCTGCAGATCAATGTAAATTAATGACAGTGTATAGGATTGTAGAAAATGATGTGTATTGTAGGGCTTGATTATGTCAAATGTCAGTAATATTCGTATTATCAAATGATGTTTATGGAGCCCACAAAATTATTAATAACTCTAATAATGAAGTAATGTTTTCAGATTATTGTATTTATATTTTATTCCTTGGATATGAACTGTTGAAACTAACAGATAAATGAGGAAAAGAAAAAGTAATGTCCCTAGTTCTCAGATAGAAAGCAGGACTGACTGCACTCAGAAGAAATTGCGTCTCAACCTACGAGACAACCACGTCATTTATGACATATGTGATAGAGAAAGAACGGGAGCTAAGGGTGTTACACCTCCTAAAGTATTTAGCAAAGTCATAATTATGTGTGCCGACACCACTTTCAAATGTCACAAACCACCAATGCTTCCCATTCACTATAAAGGACATTTACACTTCTTAGTGCTCGATCTTTTATTCCTCTTTTAATCATATGTTGTCATTTTTGCAAAGGTCGTATGATTCATATCTCTACATTCAAGATTCGCTCTTTGCCCTCGACCATGATCCATGTCATTCAAATTTTTAATAACAACCATAAATCTTTTGTTTTTACCCGCCATTTTTACCCATGAGATGAGGTCCTTCCTTGAGTTACATGGCTCATCCCTAATGTATTGGTCAATTTATTCAACCAATGATCGACTTATTATTTCAGATAGTGCAAAAAAACATGCTTACTATGAAAATAACACAATAAAAAAAATGAAAAGCAATCTCAATCAATTGGTCATATCTGACACTTAATGTTGAGTCTCACCCACATGTGTCAAGATTATATTTGAGGTCTCATTTAGTTGTGGCTGAGACTTGGACAATAGTCTTAGTTAAAGGGAACCAAAACTTATAGAGTAGTCTTAGCCAAGTATTGTTATTAGAAGTGTTCATCTATTCTACTAACTCAAACCTTTTGGATTGATTTAGATTGAGTTACATTAGTTATTTGAGTTAGATTGAGTTTTAAAATATCTAATCTTTTTAGGTTGGTTTATGGGTTAAATACTTAAAAACTCGAACTTAACCGACTTAATACGAGCATACTTCTTATTGTTTTCTTTCTTTAATTATAAATGATTTTAAAAGCAAGTGAAATAAGTTTTTCGAACCATTTTTTGCTATGTATAAATAATAAACTTATAGATGACTATTTAAATTTAGATGATAATTTATTTGATATCAAATATTATTTTTATATGACTATAATATATTGCTTTTAGAAGCTAATAAGAATTATTTTTTATTTTCATAAAATCATTAATTTCACACTAAAAGAACTTTAACTTTAAAAGATGACATCGTTAAATTTTACTAATGTTAAATTTATGTAAATCAAAATAGTGGGAAGATTAAAAATATTATTATTTTTATACGTATCATGGGTTGACTATAAATTATAATTTAAAATAAATATAAAATAAAGTTTTAATTTGACAGTTCATTTGTAAGGAGAACATTGAAATATAGTAACAAATATTGAATTAGAGTCAACTTGATAAATCGACCCAATCCAAACAAAACTCAAACTATTTGAGTTAGGTTGAATTTGTTGATAAATTGAATTCAGTTGAGTTCTAACTTTTTTAACTTAAGCTGTTTAGGTTGGGTTGCAGGTTTATTTCAAACCCAATTTAATCCAACCCCCGAACAATCCTAATTGTTATTCATAATTCAAATCCTCAACTTTCATCCCAACAAATGATGATCAAGTTACATTAAGAAATACTTTTAATTCCTTGAAATCACTTCCAAAAAAGTGAATCTCATCCCATTTTGTGGAAAAACTGCCCCAAACGCCCTACGATCCATAACCTTAACCTTGGAAACAACTGAACTTTAAGCTTTTCAACAAATTTTGGTTAAAAAAAAAGAAAATTATTTATGAAAAATTAAAGGAGCAGCTTGCAATTTTCAAAAGGTGTGTTCTCTCAAGCTTGCCAGAGGGTTGTTGGAAATCTTGTAAAAAATAATATTTTGGCGGGGTGTAAGTTCGCGGAAAGTGAGAGAAAATTGTGTTTTAAAA
>JAJIYU010018371.1:0-11237 GCA_030144865.1 Tinospora cordifolia
TTCTTAGACCTTTTCATGGTGGTCTGTTTGATCCATCAATTTTTAAGAGCTTTAAGCACCATGTTGCTGCTGCAGTATGAAATAATGAGGTGAATTTAAATCCTTAATATTTTCTTTTCTCAACTATAAATGTTAATAATAATTTTTTGAGTACAGCACCGAGGCTCACTGAAATGTATCAACCATGGGAATATGATCAAGTCGTGAAACCTTGAATGTTACCCAGAACAAGCTTGCCTACAAGAGTTGATCAATAGATCTGGATTGAGCCTGCTGATCACATGTTCCTATAGCTATATTAATAGGATGCTTATATCAACCTTCATTGAGAGATGTCAGCCAGAGACGAACACATTTTACCTCCCATTCAGTGAGATGTCGATTACACTTGACGATGTCCGTATTATTCTTTACATTACAGTGATGGGCAAATCGGTTTCAATAAAACCGATGAAGTTTGATGGTGCTATGCAGTTGGTATGTGAGTGCCTTGGTGTGGCTGAAGAAGAAGTTGTTGAAGAGATTAAAATGGCTAAAGAGCTAACAATAAGTAAAAGATGGCTAAAAAATCTCTTTGTTATGTCCAAAGGGGATGCAAATGAATACTATAGTGCTGAAGTAACAGCCAAAGCTTTTCTTTTGTATCTACTGGGCAGAACATTATTTACTAATAAGAGCGGTACTCGAGTTCACATCTCATTCCTTCAGCTCTTATAGAATCTGGACACTATTGGGTCATATGCATGGGGAGCAGCCGCTCTTGCATTTTTGTACCGCCAACTTGGTAGTACTTCACGAGCTAAGGTCTGTCAGGTTGTAGGGTATCTCACCGCACTTGAGGTATATTTGTCACCCCTATAAAGATCAAAACTGTGTTTTGCTATATGCATTTGTGTATAATGGTTGTTTGATTTTTTGATTTCTATAGGGTTGGATATATAACCATTTCCCCTTTACCCGTCCACGTGTCAATCCCCACTACTAGAATAATTTGTTGCGCATTATGATGTGGACCTAAAGGATGGAGATGGGTGTTTGATGATGAATACATGTTTACGCTTCGTCGAACAATCGACCAGTTGCGTCTTCATGAGGTAATTAATACATGTTATTGAATTCTCTTAATTATAAGTATTTGGCTTTATTCTTTATGACTTAAGGAACTGACATCTTTTTCAGATTTACTGGGATCCGTATAGGGACTCAAGAGAGGGTGCAGCTGTATCGGAGGTGACTTTTTACATTGGGTTTATTAACTGCTGAGACATTATAGAGTCATACCACCACGATAGATTTCTTCAACAGTTAGAATATGTACAATCATACTTGACGCTCCACTTGAGCCAATAAAAGCTGAGCGAGGTGCCACCAGAAGTAAATATTTGGTCAAGCATATATTTATTCCGCAATTATTTGAGAGGTGGCAAAACCATGTATTGGGTGCAAGTGTTCGAGGAGAGGAGATATGTCATCCATGGAACTCTGCACCAAGTTACATGGAGTGGTATTCAACAATATCCCATTCTATTGTCAAAAACCAAGAAGTTGAGGCTAAGCATTGCAGTCAGACTTTGGAGAATAATGCCAACTAAGTAAAACTTCTTTATTTATACTGAACATGTAAACATATCTGCATTCATCTTATCTTTTAATACATTTACTTTTTATGCCAGCGTATTAGGACTACACTGGACAGTGGGCTGCAATGGACATCATTGCTTGTAGAGCAGAAGTCATTGGAGGGAGCAAGCAACTGTGTGGAGGGTATGATTGATGTGCTCGCAGGTGTTAGCCTTGGAAGAGTACAGTCTGGTACTGTTGATGAGACGGCTACACCATCAAGCCCCATTGTGCCAGACAATGCAGGATCATCGCAGCCGTTTCGTCTTTTTTTTTTCAAGAAAGCGGAGAGCAACTTGTGATGCTTAGTGGACTTGTTTTTGTTTTAGAGTTCAAACAAGTGTAATTTTGGACTTCTAACATTAAATTTGCAATGTAGTTTTGTTTTAAACTTCTAACATTAAATTTGCAATGTTTAATTTACGTAAACAGTTGTTGGAGTGTATTGACAACCTATTGAGTAGAGCGGGTATCGAGACCCATTGATTTTAGTGGGTACCGGGACCCATTGAGTGGGTCTCGGCCACTTAGGGTCGAGACTCATAGAAAGATCTCAACTCGAGTGGGTTGAGATCCCCAATTGGGTCTTGGCCTGCGTTGTCGAGACCCAAAGTGTGGGTCTCGACCAATTAGGGCCGAGACCCACTCAATGGGTCTCAAGACCCTCCCAATGGGTTCCGAGACCCTCCTAATTGGTACCAAGACCCTCCAAGTGGGTCTCGAGACCCACTTATGGGTCACGATGCGTTATTATAAATTTTTACAAAATATGGAATAAAATACATTAATTAATACAAAAAAGAGTATATCTTACAAAAAAATATCCTGTATAAAAGTATGTAATATCCTGTTGACTTGTTTTTCAGTATTAATATCGCTTAACACGGATTAATGTGACTTTTAATTTCTTCAGTTTGTGCATCACTTTTTTCACAACATCGAACACTTGGTAGTGGCTTGCTTAACCTTCTGTTCGGGGATCTTTGATGACGTGCCACTCTTTTGATATTGGCGGAATCAGCGCATTAGGCTTGAATAAAACCTACATAGAAGGAATGTAATTAGTCACAAGCATAATTATTTATCAAACCATAATTAAAGTAAAGTATTAGATGTTTACCCTCACAAAGTGATTATCATTAACAAACCTAATCCCAATCATATTCCTCATTTGGTAAGGCAATGCTTCGTTTCGCAAAGGGAGGAATGTCATGCATTGGCTACTAGATAATTGGACTAACACTACATTGAAAGTAGTTGCCACCAACAAACCCATGTCAGGTAGTGTCATCCATTTCTGTAGTGGAGCCGGTGATTGGTCACATTGTAATTATTCTTTCATTTCTTGCACCTGCATTGAACTGAGATAACTGACATATTGGGCTTCAAAACTGTTAAACTCACACAACATATCAATTCTCACCTGCTGCCAACCATCATCCCCAAGACCGAAGTCTGTTGCAATGACCCAATACCCACAATTACTATCAGCCTTGACGTCAACCACATTTAGAATGTGATCATACCACCCCAACATGAAATGTCTCAAGATAATTCAATGTTATCTTTGACCGAGTCCTATGAACCTTTTACTGCGAAACTTTCTTTTTCAGTACCACATTAGATGAGGAGCTTAAGCTAATAAAAATAACATACTCAAAATGGGAGGGGTCTCGCTTTGTATCCATCTTCTTCGACCTTCCCTTTGTTTTGATATTTTTTAGTAGGAGAAACAATAGAGAACACAAATGGAGATACAATATCTAATAGGGCTTGCATAATCTTTTTTCTTCCATTTCATCACTTCTCTCTATCTTATCAGCCACTTTTTCTAGTAAAGCTCTATAATTAAAGTTTCACGGTATTTTAGGGTCATCAAGGCTTAGCCTTTACCAATGAAGATGGATATCTTCTAATGAGATCAGCGAGTGGGCGACTTCATACATAGCGCGAGCTCATGAGCACATGGAATCCCGTGTATAGCACGCAACACACAACCACAACACCCTTTATCTACACCAACACTCTGTACACGTTGTAACTTAAGTCTAATCTTCTCCAATGCAGCCCTAAAGATGAATCCATGCAACAATGAGAAAATAAGAACTTGGTATTGATGTAGAGCGATATTCGAACTCTTCTCAAATGATGCATTGATCTTCGTGTGTTGTAGCTCAAGCATTGCATTGATTGCACCCCATGAGGTCACAAAATTCTTTTGTGAAGACCCGAGGTACCTTTTTAACTTGGCGTGTGTACTCTCCGCCCTATTGGTTGTTGTGTTTCCAAAGTGCATCACCTTATCAGTCCAAACCTTTACAAACTTTTCTTTGAATTGGTTCAACCAAGTATTTTTAACATATGTGAGAACCTTATCAAATGCCCTATATTCTGCCTCCATAAGCTCCAACTTTTCATTATACTGCATTTATGTCCCACTGTTCACCAAGTCATTCCAATTTTGAACAAATTTTTTGAAACCAGCATCTTTGGGAAACATTTCTTTAGTGTTGGCCAAAACATTCTTGTTGATGCGCCATGTATACAATAAGGTTATGCATTTGGGGAACACATTGACAATTGCCTTTATAAGGGCCAAATCTCTATCAGTGATAATCACATTAGGCCCAAGAGATCCAATCATCAACTCTTTCAATCTCTGTAGACACCAAGTGTAATTATCTTCTTTTTCAGCAGAAATGTATCCAAATGCACCAGCAAATGTCATCTCCGTAGATGTCACACCAACAATCTGTATAACTAGATATTTGTACCTGTTTGTCTTGTAGGTACAATCAATTAACAAAACTTTAGAAAAAGATTTCAATAACTCAACTAAACGAGGGTGAATCCAAAATATGTCTCTCACAACATCAGTTTCAACTTCACACTTATGTCATTCAATGTATTATGATTTAGCCAACAAGTGCAACAATTGTTGCATTTATGTCCTACCCTCAGCTTCTATTAATCTTTGCTTTTGTCTTACATTGTAGATAGTCCTCAAAGTGGATGAATTCATTACATTTCTTTCTTTTAATGTCATTAAAATCTTTCTTGGCCGTGCATTGTCCTTCGTCATTTGCAACATGACATCAACCTCATCCTTGTCCAACCTACCTGCATTTGAGTGACCTTCAAGGTATTTAGCTGTCGGGTGATTACAAGTACCACATGCTACAGTCAAGATCCATATACCCTCACTCGGGTTCTTTTCATTTAACAAAAACGGATAACCATACTTCTTCGTCACTGTCTTTGATCTTCCTTTAACTTTTTTCCGACTATCAACATGTTGCCTTTTAAGTCCTTTTTTGTACAACATATATCTTTCACAAGCAAGATTTACTCTTGCCCGTCTACCCTTTCCACCGACATCAGAATTCTTTATGCTCACAACAAATCCATTAATCTTTCCCTGATTTTGTGCCCATGATATCATTTCTTCTCTAGACCCAAATGGACCTGGCGGTGTAAATTCCTTTGTATAATCAACAATTATATCGATGCATTCTTCTTCAATCTAAAATTATCAAAATAACTATTAATTAGTTAAAGGAACAGAAAAAATTAGCACAGTCTCAGCCTCTGTGATCGAGACTCATCAGTGAGTCTCAACTTGCATGGCCGAGACCCATCAGTGAGTCTCGGCCTGCATAGCTGAAACCCATTAGTGAGTCTCGCCCTTCTTGGCCGAGACTCATGGATGACTCTCGGTCTGCTTGACCGAGACTTGTTCAACTCGGTCACACAGGGCCGAGATAGTCAATCGTAAAACCCACTTTTGAACGAGATTTTGAATAGAACATGGTTCAAAATATACCTCATTTACGCCTATTTCAATTGTAGAATCTATTTCTTATGCCATTTCTTTCAAAAATCAATTGAATCGCAATCCAAACATGCCCTTACTTACACCACAAAAATCCACATTCAAACATATCAGATTTGGTCCCTTTTTTGCTCATTCTAATATAAAAACATGATTTACAATGTATACCTCACAAAAAATGGGTTCGAATGCTCGTCAGAATGTTCGTCAGAGTCTCGCTGGACAAGTTGGTCAACGTCACCGGAGAAGATGGATGTGAGTGGTGGGGACGATGGTGGGGATGATTAGAGTATTTAGTGGGGTAGGGTGGAATAAATGAAAGTCATGTAGGATTAAATGGGGTGTTTAGCAAAGATTTTTTTGTTATTTCAATTAGAGATAAAATCGAATTTAAATTGTGGGGTGAACAAATCCACTTAAAGAGGTAATTTTAGCAACTCTCACAGATAATTGTATTGTGTTCGTTTTACAAGATTTAAAGAGTTGAAGCTGTTTGATACAATCGTTCCTATTGAAAATTATGAAATAGCTCAACTGAAGAAGAAGAAGATCTCTGATCTCTCCATGGAAGCAAAAATCAAGGAATCGAATACCAAAGGGAATACAAAATCCCAACCTGCCAATTCTTCTTCTTCTTCTTCTTTTTCTCCTTTACAAGAACTTGCATGGTTCGCTGGCGTCGCCACATGTGTGAAGCTTCTTCTGATTCCATCCTATTTCAGCACAGATTTCGAAGTCCATCGTCACTGGCTCGCTCTCACTTCTTCTCTCCCTCTCTCCCAATGGTACACCGATGAAACAAGCCAATGGACCCTCGATTACCCTCCTCTCTTTGCTTACTTCGAGCGATTCCTCTCAGTCTTCGCCTATTTCTTCGACCCACAAATCGTCAATCTTCATTTGGGTCTCAATTACACTGCCAAATCTGTGGTTTTGTTTCAAAGGGTCACTGTTATTGTCTCGGATTTGTGTTTGTTGTATGGAGTTTACAGATTGGGGAAAAATGTAGGATTTTGGAGGAGAAGAATGATGTTGGTGTTGATTGTATGGTCTCCTGGGCTTGTTATTGTTGATCATATTCATTTTCAGTATAATGGGTTTCTTCTTGGATTGCTTTTGATTTCAATTTCGTATTTGGAGGAAGGGAAGGATTTGAAGGGAGGATTTGTTTTTGCGGTATTGTTGTGTTTTAAGCATTTGTTTGCTGTGGCTGCTCCTGTTTATTTTCTGTATTTTTTGAGGCATTATTGTTGCAGAGGAAAAGGGGTTTGGGAAGGGTTTAGGAGGTTTTTGACGATGGGTGCTGTTGTTGCTGTGGTTTTTGGGGTTGCATTTGGGCCGTTTTTGTATCATGGGCAGGTATTTTTTGATTCTCCGATTCTTTATCTTTTGAAAATTTATGTCATTCTTTTTTTCTTCATCATTGATGTTGTTTCAAATAACTACACCAATTTTGTGTCACTTTCATCAAGTTAAAGATAAATTTTGGCAATGATATTTACATGTCTCTGCTAGAATTGGATAAGTTGAATTGCTCATTGTTATTTATAGCTTGCAATTTTTCTTAGTAGATTTTGTGAGACATGAATAATATTCAACATAATCCTTTCAAATATATATATCCCACATAATAACATAGCAATGCAATGATATTGATGCCATTGGAATCAGAATTACTTAGTTTATTTGTTTTATTTTTTATTTTTATTTTTTATTTTCTTGTGTCATCAATCAATAATATGAGGCTTACCGTGCAGATCGGAGCAGTTCTAAGGCGCATGTTTCCTTTTGGTAGGGGACTTTGCCATGCATATTGGGCTCCCAATTTCTGGGTATTTTACATAATTTTAGATAAAGGGCTTGCTGTTTTGCTTTCAAGGCTTGGGTTCAACATCCAGACACCAGCAGCTTCATTCACTGGGGGCCTAGTGGGAGACTCTTCACCTTTTGCGGTGCTTCCTCGGGTAATTCCATCTTCTATTGTTTAGTTAAAATCAGAACATGTAGCCAAGATATGAGGGATGTATCATCCTCTACTATTCTAGCCTCCCTGTTATGTATTTCAACCACAATTCATCTGCAATCAATGAGCCACGATAATGAAGCCAAAAAATGGCAACATGACGATAAAAGAATAGTTGACGTACATAGTGAATATTAAATTGAGTCATTTTATTGTATATGAAGGTTTATGAATGTATTGTTTCTTGTTATCAAGTGCTAATCTATGCGAGTTTGGAGGAAATTGCAGGTCACTCCCTTGGTTACATTCTTATTGGTCCTATTTGCATTATCTCCTTGCCTCATTAAGGTGTGGAAAGATCCTCGTCCAGGGCTGATCACGAGATGGGTAGCCTATGCTTACACCTGTGGTTTTCTCTTTGGGTGGCATGTCCATGAGAAGGCATCTCTTCATTTTGTGACCCCCCTTGCTATTGTTGCAACACAGAGCTTGGAGGATGCTAGGCATTATTTTTTGCTGTCAATAGGTATAACTTTTCTAATTTTCTTTCATTTCCTTATAAAATGAGCATAATGACTGTGTTTGGGTGCTTTGCTAATTCCAAAATGATGCTTTGAATGCTCTACTTAAACGTTTATTGAAGTTTTAGGTGTAAGATTTTCTTTTTCTCTTTGAGTTCTTTTCTTGTAGTGGCATTTCCCATGTTCATTCTTATTGCACGAAACTCTTGTTCCTTGCACAAGATATGCCAGATCTTAGAACTTGAACGATTCTGGACTCTCAAGTGAAGGAATTCTCAAGAGAGATAGGTATGTTAGTAAATAATAAATAAAAAGGTTATTGGAAATATGGTGAGATTCATGTGTGAAAAGTTCTATATTGTTTTTCTTGGGAGGTTGCTTCTTCCATGGTTTAGTACGTGTTGTATTTAAAGTCGGTGCTAGTGAAATTGGGACCATCGAGGAAATGGGTGGGTGGAAGCTGTGAATTGCTGGAATTTTGAATTTCTCATCGAGTGTTATCTTCCTTTGATGTTTTACAGTTTTTGCTGATTTTTGTGCATTCCTATGGAGTACAGCTTTGGTTCTTGTAAAAAATAAAATGACTAGGGAGGTTTTGGTAGCCCCTACAAGTTATATGAATAATCAAAAGAACCAAAACCAGCTAAGAAATGTAGATTACGGAAAGATATGGCTACCTCAATTCTCTTTGAAGGAGGAAATAGGGACTAGGGAGGTTTTGGTAGCCCCTAACTTGCTTGGATTACAATCATTACATTCAAAAGAAAAAAGTATATTTTATGGACACGTGAAACTTGTCTTAATTGGCATTCTCAAATATGCCACATGAAAGCAAATACTTGGCTCTGTGGATATCTGAAATGCATCATAATTGACATTTTCATATATTTTGTTAACCCTTCCACCACCAATCTCAGAAATAAGAAGAATCTTGTTAGGGATTTCAACCACAAAAGATAGCGTCTGGACAAGACCGGATTTAGGTTAACAGTGTTATAACAGAAGAGGAAGAAAGTTCGGTATTTGGTAGTGGTGGAGTAAGATGCTCAAGCTTCCATACCCCTCTATGGAAGAGTGTAGTAGTAGAAAATTTTTTCCCCTAAACTTCAGTGTGTGAGGCGGAATTTGATTAATGTAAGTTACACATATTTATCCCCAGATAATTTTATTTTATTTTATATTTTTTGTATTTTATGTGATGATTGATTGGTTAGTTGGGGCTTTCTTTTATCTACGGAGTGCGACCTGCTTAACTTGTAAGCCTTTCTCATGTTTTTTGAATAGTTTCAATGATGACTGTATTGTCCTTCAAAGTTGATGATTGAATGTGGAGTTTTAGTGCACCGACGCATTGGACATGATTTGAAGTGAGAATCTATCTTAAAGTAACAGTTCACTGAAGAGTAGACACTAGAGACTGCTTTGCAAAGCATCAACACTGCCTTGAGTATTGGAAATTCAGAATGAAAATACTCATTTTGTGAGGCTTTGCCTCTTAGTTACCCTACCAGGGGGCTTTGGCCCCTAAAGGAAGAGGCATTTGCCTCTTAGGTTACGGAGGCTGCAGCTCCTAAAAGAAGAGTCTTCACTCATAGATGCCCGGGGCTTTGCCTCCTGAGGAAGAAGCTATCCCACCTGCCTTTTTTTTTTTTTTTTTCTTTGTCAAATTTAGATCCACCAATCAATGCAATGAGGTCTTCTATGCTCTGTATTTTGATAAGTTCAGATGATCAACATTATGAAATTTGAGAACGTCTTCCCAAAGTGCCTGTTCCCACTTAAGGTCTTTCACCATGAAAGTGTTTGTTTCCAGTGATTTAGTGATTAGTAGATCAAGTTTGTGATCTGAGCATTTTCTTTTACTCATGATCTTGTGCACTAGAACAGATCCTGTGGTGCAACTTCTTATTTAGTAGTGGACTGAATTTTAATGTGCTTGGAATGGACTTTTGAGGCAAGCTGCCTTATACGTTTTTGAAATTTAAGGGATGTCCCTCCTCACAAATCCCCTTGGTTATATTTGCCAAATTAGTTCAAAAATATACATGCCAAGTTAGTTCTGTCTGACCTGGTACAATATTTATCAAAGCCAGATATTCTTAGACAAAGCTAATGGATTTAGGAGTGCTTGCTCAAATTGTATCACTTGCATGATTTGGTTTTAGAATGTTCTGAGCCTAACCAATCCTAATCGAACCTTACAACATTGGTCTAGCCAGCTTGGTTGGATTTATTTGAACTTCAAATGATTCGGTTTCATTAGATCAAGATTAGCTTATTCTGAGTAATCAATAATGACAATCACTTGCCCAGATGAGATGACTTGCAAATTCACCCTAATAAGCCTAAAAATTGTGTAATTTAAGCATTTATTTTCATGTTAAAGAGTTTTGCATATTCTATTCTTAATTTTTACTTGATGCGAAGTCTTCTGTGCTGATTGCCCCTATTTGTATGTGTTTTCTGTTTCTTTTCAATTGCAGTGTCCTGCTACTCATTGTTCCCTCTCCTATTTGAACCGAAGGAGTATCCGATAAAAGTACTGCTTCTTCTTTTACATGCCCTTCTCATGTGGGCAGGTTTCAAAGCAACATTTTCTGCAAAGAACGGTGACAAAACTCAATCAAAGGAAAGGAGAATTTCTGGTGCTACCAAGGAAGATGGAGTGGTGATAATTGGATGGATTGGGATGAGCTATTTGTTGGGTCTTTTTGTTGTTGAAGTTTGGGGTCAATTTTTACAACCATATTTGCTTGGTGATAGGCTTCCATTTCTGCCTCTGATGTTGGTCTCAGTATACAGTGCATTGGGTGTAATGTACTCTTGGTTTTGGCAACTAAGATGGATTATCAAATGCCAATAACCAATGCTCTTTTGCTTTCTTAAATATGTTGAAATTTTCTTGTTTACTTCTTATGGTTTTAGAGCTTGTTTTTTGTGTGGCACAAAATGTCTCATATTCTAATAAATTAATTGTCAGGTATAGGGGTATGAGCCAACTTGGCTGGGCCGACCAACTTGACTGAGTCGAACTCGACCTAATGGTTTGGGCTGAGCTAGATGTTTGGGTTGGATTGGATTCAAAAATTTTGGTTCCAATGATATGAGTTGGAATTAAAGGATTGTTTGGCGTTTAAATATTGTTTGTTGCTCTTGGTTCCAATGATATGAGTTACCAAACAAGTCCTTAGGGCTTGTTTGGTAACTCTACTTCTTAAATATTTAGTACTTATTTGTTAAGACTTTTTATAATAGAACTAATTAAATAAGAGCTTATATTTTATAAAGTGTTTGATAATAA
>JAJIYU010018372.1:0-11261 GCA_030144865.1 Tinospora cordifolia
TCAAAGTCATTTGTTTATGAAAAACTAGTTAATAGATTACGACTAGTAACAAAGACTTTGCCTATAACGTTGAATGTATCAACACCTATAGGAACTTCTGTTACATCAAAGAAAATGTATACCTGTGACCTTAGGTTTGGGGATAAGCTAATTTCAGCTGACCTTCCTGTACTACCATTCCACAGGTATGATGTGATATTGGGTATGGATTGGTTGGATTAGTACCAGGAACAAATCGATTGTCGCAAGAGAAGAGTAACGATAACATTGCCCTTGGGAGAAACCTTCAAGATAGACGGTGATATTTATAAATTGCCTAGGAGCCCAATGATAGCCATGATGAACTGCTTAAAGCAAAATGAAGACCTCGAAACCCTCTTAAAGGAAGACTCTGAAGGACCAAAAGAAATAAGGAATTTAGAAGTAGTCTGGGACTATGAAGATGTGTTTCCTGATGATTTGCCTGGACTACCACCAACTAGAAGCATTGAGTTCAAGATCGAACTCCAACCTGGAACCAAACTCATAGCTATACCTCTTTATCGTATGACACCAGTAGAACTAATCGAGTTGAAGACCCAATTAGATGAGCTCCGAGAAAAAAGATTCATCAGACCAAGTAAATCACCTTGGGGGGCCCCATTGTTGTTTGTGAAAAAGAAAGACGGATTTATGAGACTTTGTGTCGACTATCGAAAATTGAATCAAGTAACGGTAAAGAACAAATACCCTTTACCAAGGATAGATGACCTATTTGATCAATTAAGGAGAGCTACTCATTTCTCAAAAATTGACCTTAGGTCAGGCTATCATCAATTGAGAATCCATGAAATAGACATTCACAAGACTGCCTTCAGAACTCGATATGATCACTTTGAGTTTACAGTAATGCCTTTTGGTCTGACTAATGCCCTGACAACATTCATGGACTTAATGAACTGAGTATTTAGGCAACACCTTGACCAGTTTGTCATGGTATTTGTTGACGACATCCTAATATACTCCAAGTCCAAAGAGGAACACTTAGAACAATTGAAGATCATGTTAGAAACACTCAGAAAACACCGACTGTATGCCAAATACAATAAGTGTGAATTCTGGATGAAGAGAGTCAAATTTCCTTGATACGTAGTATCAGCAGAAGGCATTTCTGTGGATCCTGAGAAGGTGGAGGCTGTCATGAATTGGAAGCAACCAAAGACGGTTACAGAAATCAGGAGTTTTTGAGGCTTGGTTGGATACTATTAAAGGTTCATACAAGATTTCTTTAAACTAGCAGAACCTATGACCAAGCTAACCAGGAAGGTAGTTAAGTTCAATTGGGATGAGAAGTGTGAACAATCATTCCAAGAATTGAAGAAGAGATTAACTACAATCCCCGTCCTAGTTACTCCAACCCACGGGGTTACTTTTACGCTTTATACTGATGCATCATTAAATGGACTGAGAGCAGTATTGATGAAAGGAAGACAAGTAGTCGCTTATGCCTCACGACAACTGAAGGTCCATGAGAAAAACTATCCCACTCACAACCTAGAGTTAGCAACCATTGTATTTGCCCTGAAGATTTGGAAACACTACCTTTATGGTGAGAAATTTGATCTATTTTCAGATCACAAGAGCTTGAAATACATCTACAACCAAAAGGAGTTGAACCTCAGGCAATGGAGCTGGATGGAGTTCTTGAAAGACTATGATTTTCAACTACACTACCATCCAGGGAAGGCCAACGTAGTGGCTGATGCCTTGAGTAGAAAGTTCAACAAACAAGAGGAAGAGAAAGGCCAGATGTACCAGTTGATCGAGGACTTCATGCTAGGTGTAACTCTAAATGAAATACAAGCCTTCCTATACACTATGTCTTGTCAACCGAATCTTCTGCATCAAATCAGTGATGAACAAAGACAAGACAAAGGGCTTACCAGTCTGATTGAGGGAGTTACACAGGATAAGCATTCTGACTTTAGGTTAGATGTTGAGAATATTTTAAGGTTCAGGAAAAGGATCTGTGTACCTCAGAATGAGCAAAGTAAACAGACAATACTAGATGAGGTTCATCAGACCAAGTATATGATGCATCCCGGTAGAGATAAAATGTACCAAAACCTTAAAAAAACCTACTGGCGGAGGGGTATGAAAAGGGACATAGCTCAATATGTCGCTAGATGTTTGACATTTCAGCAAGTGAAGGCAGAGCACAAGAAACCTTCAAGGACGTTACAACCACTTTCGATACTAGAATGGAAGTAGGACAACATCACGATGGACTTTTTTAGCGGCCTGCCAAGGAATTAGAAGGGGGACGATACTGTATGGGTGATTGTAGATCGTTTAACAAAGGCAGCTCACTTCCTACCCATTCGATCTATAGATTCCGTTAGATTGTAAGACTCCCCCACAACCATCGTGTTGGATAGAGATGCTAGGTTCACTTCTCAGTTCTGGCAGAGTTTACAGAAAGAGCTAGGAAGCAGACTCACCATGAACACTGCATTCTATCGTCAGACCGATGGGCAATCTGAAAGGGCCATCCAAATATAAGAAGATATGTTGAGATCTTGCGTTCTGGATTTTAAAGGAAACTGGAGCAAGTACCTACACCTAGCAGAGTTTGCCTATAACAATAGTTATCAAGCAAGTATCAAGATGGCTCCATATGAGGCTCTTTATGGGAGGCCCTGCAGATCACCAACTTGTTGGGCTGAACTCGAAGATCATGTTCTTATTGGTCTAGATTTGGTGGAAGAAATGAGCAACCAAGTCAAACTGATACGAAAGAGATTGACTACAACTCAAAGTTGTCAAAAGAGCTATACTGATAATAGAAGGAGACCCCTAGAGTTCCAAGTAGGAGATCAATTATTTCTAAGAATCAGTCCTCAAAAGGGAATTAAGAGGTTCAGATTCAAGGGGAAGTTATCACCAAAATTCATTGGACCTTTTCAAATACTTAGGAGAATCGGGGAATGTACTTATGAGTTGGAGCTACCAAATCAAATGTCCTCAGTGCATAATGTATTCAATGTATCGATGCTACGGAAGTACGAACTAGACCCATCACATATCATACACTGGGAGGAAGTTACACTTCGAGATAATGCAACGTACGAAGAACCAACAATTAGTATATTAGACTGTAAGGTATAACGTCTTAGAAGGAAATTCCACTTGTTAAAATTTTGTGGAAACATCATAATTTGGAAGAAGCAACCTGAGAGCTGGAAAACAAGATGAAAAACAAATATCCAGGTCTTTTAACCCAAAATACCTAACCAAACAGCATTGACATGGATAGGTACAAATTTCTAGGACAAAATTTCTTGTAAGGAGGGTAGGTTTTAATACCTAAAATTTTAGTGACGTAATAACTGAAATTTGAGTTTAAAACACATTTTATTAGCACATATACATATATATTTATATATATATACATATATATTTGTCATTGATATGCAATTAATTAGTTAGCATAGAAGTGTAAAGGGATATACATTGATTAATATTAGACATATAGAATTGTTAGGTAAATATACGCTTCTCTATTTGAATAAGAAAATAATATTTTTAGTATGATATTAATATAGAAAAGTATGTGTATAAAGTATTAATTAGATGCACTCATGAAAATAATATTTCTTTTATTCTTGTTCTTTGCATTTATGTCATTCAATTATCATGTTGTATGATCAAGAGAGTATGCTCTGTAGTTGCGTCCTGCACGATCTTCTACATCAGAAATCAAAAGTCGTTTTTCCTGTTTGAGAGAGTATGCTCTGTAGTTGCGTCTTGTACGATCTTCTACATCAAAAATAAAAAATTTGTGCTTCTATTGATTTAAGATGTTATACTGTTAGTATGTTTAATTACTATTGAAATATTTATTTATTATGCTCTTGCACACACAAATAAGATTAAATAAGATTTCAACCACGTACCGATATGGGGGACTTTCTGTGTTCCATGTAGAATTGGAACTGGCTGTCAATACTGACACCAAAATGAAACGAGTGTCAAGAATGATCCACTAGAGATGGCTTTGAGTTTCAGAATTGATCTCTCTCCCTAGATCTGGAGAACATAGGTTATTCTCGTTTGGTCTAAATTACGACTGAATTAATGTATTGGTTGAATCGAATTAATCTCTGAAAGTGTTTAATATGCTTGCATTATTTGGTTGAAACAATGGATTAAATAGATGGAATAATTCACTGGGCTTTTAAGCTCACCCCCCTATTTTTCACATCTCAGGGAATTAATCAGCTTACGAGGAGATTTATCTATTGAAAATTTTTATTTATTTCAATGTAGGGCGCATCGGCCAAGCTAAATCATATATATCAACTTTGAATTTATTTGTACTCAAAATTTTCGAATGAATAAATGAAGAATCTTATTTACCATGATGTCATTTTGTACATAGACTAATGTACACAGGAACTCTAATGGATTTGGGTCCAAGAAGAAGAAAATGTAGCACGGGCCCGTCTCCCAGGCATCCCAAGATTTTTAATCAAAGAGAGTTGAACCGTCAGATGATGTGGAAGATGGGACTTGGGATGCGGGGTGTTACACTGTTGCTTTTGAAAGTCGGAAGCTAAATGAAGCAGAACAACGGTACCCTATACATGAAAAAGAGATACTGGCAGTTGTGCATTGCCTGCGTACCTGGCGACACTATCTATTGGGAACGAGTTTTGTAGTAAGAATAGACAATGTTGTTGTTACTTACTTTTTGACCCAAAAGAAGCTGACCCCTAAACAAGCTCGTTGGCTGGACTTGGTAGCAGAATTCGACATGCAGATTGAGCACAAACCAGGAAGGCTCAATTCGGTGTCAGATGCCCTAAGTCGAAAAATGGTGGCTGAAACGCTGGCAACCATCATTACCATAGAAACGAATTTCTTCATGAAGATCAAGGAACAAAGTGCTAGAGATAGCACTTACCAGAGATTGGCTCAACAAGTCAAAGAAGGGGTCATACGAAGGTTCTAGTTGGAAGACGGATTGCTTTATGCAAAAGGTGGTCGACTCTTTGTTCTAGTAGGAGGGAACTTAAAGACAGAACTGCTAAGGGAGACATATGAATCACGATGGGCTGGACACCCAAGTGTGGAGTGAACCTTAACATTACTATCTCGGTCTTATTTTTGGTCGAAGATGGAAGAGGACGTGGAGGCCTATGTAAAGACTTGTCTGGTTTGTCAACTAGACAAGATTGAGAAGAGAAAGGCAGTAGGAACACTTGAACCGCTGCCAATTTCTGAGAGGCCATGGAGAAGCATCTCTATGGATTTTATCACTGGATTGCTTAAATTCTAGGGATATTGATCTATCTTTGTGGTGGTAGATAGATTTTTCAAGTATGCTATCTTCATCCCGGCATCTCATGTCTGTACTGCTGATGTTGCTGCTGAATTATTCTTCAATAATGTGGTAAAGTATTGGGGAATCCTAGAGAATATCATTAGTGATCGGGACACTAGGTTCACTGGGTGATTTTGGACTGCATTGTTTGAATTTCTTGGATTAGAACTGAAGTTCTCCACAGCAAGTCACTCCCGGACTGATGGACAGACAGAAAGGGTGAATGCTTTACTAGAGGAGTACTTGAGGCATTTTGTGAATGCAAGCCAGTCGAATTGGGTAAAGTTGCTGCTTATAGCCTAAATCTGTTATAACTTACACAAACACTCAAGTATCGGATTGAGCCCATTTGAAGTTGCCACTGGACAATAGCCCCTTACTCCCCACGAAGTTGTTAAATCGAAGAGCTTGGGAAGGAGCCCCGCAGCGTATAGATTTGTAAGGCAAAATCAGGAGATGTTGGAGGTAGCAAAAGATAGCCTCTCTAAGGCTATCAGAAGGATGAAGAAGTATGCTGACCAACACCGGAAGGAACTCAATTTCAATGTTGGGGACAAGATATTACTGAAGGTACCACCCCAAATCTGGAAATGGGTTAATAGCAAGACTGTTCATAGGAGCTTGCTCCCGAAGTATGATGGAACGTTCGAGGTAATGAAGAAGGTTGGATGAGTAGCTTACAGATTGAAGCTACCAGAACGCCTCAAGATCCATCAAACTTTTCATGTGAGCTTTTTGAAGCCCTACCATGAAGACTTGCTAAATCTAGACAGACAAGTCTCGAAGCGAGCCCCGCCACCATCAGGGTTCAATTCAAAAAGGAAGCTAAAGCCATACTTGACAAGAGGGTCATGGGCCAAAGCAAGAAAAACCAAAGGATCTTTTATTTAGTTCAATGGAAAGGGGTACCAGTGTTAGAAGCATCATGGGAAAGGGATACTACCCTATGAAAATTCGAAGACCTAATGAATCAGTACCTTGCCCAGCATTCGTCGAGGACAACGAATGGGACTGGTGGGGGAGGTTTGTTAGACTCTTGAACCGAATCATCGAATGATGCCTAGCTTGGCAGGGCAAGGGCCAAGTGCATGTGCACCTCTGAGCAAGTTGCACATAGACAGTTGTCGGATGACTTGACGGTTGCTGGAAGTTCTGCATGTGTAGGAGCATGGCAGAACAAGGAATGGCACAGACAGGGGGTTGGGACGGGTAATCAACTACCCATGTATGTCGACACAAACATGATCGCCACCTGGGGAGGAAGTTACCAGCAGTTGAGCTCAGTTGGGGAACTACCCAGGACATGTGGCATGAGATAGCACACCAGAGAAGTTATGGAACCGTCCATAACTTCCTCATGAACAGAGGATTATTGGAGCACCTTGGAACAGTTATGCTAACTGCTGGGGATAGGTGTGCCACAGAAAAGATACTCATAGACAGTTCTGCTTGGATGCTGACCAAAAGAAGTTATGGAAACTGTCTATAACTTCCCAAGGACAAGTGTTACTCGGATGGCTGATTAAGGGGAAGTTATGGAAACTGTCCATAACTTCCCCCATGGACAGATGGCGTGGAGATGACCATGGACAGATGGCGTGGAAATGACCATGGACAGATGGCATGGAGATGACCATTAGAGAAGTTATGGAACTGTCCATAACTTCCTAGAATCGTTGGCACATGATGTGTATTGTAAGGGCAATTTTCTATATAAGCCCATTGGCTGTACTCGGATAGTCAGCCCGGATTACCTTGTAACTGAATTACTTGAGTAACAAAGTTGTCTTTGTGCCTATCTGTGTGCCTATTTGTGTGTGTTGATCCGATTATACTCTGTATAGTGTGACAACGCCCTGTTACCCAATCAGTGTTGCCTTAAGAGTTGGTTTCGGTTGTTGATCTAGAGTGAGACTCTAGTGTACTCACGGGAAGGACGTGGTTCGGAAGTAACCAACCCCGAATAGCAGTCATCAACCTGCACACGGTTGATATTGCAGTAAAAATTTTTGGGATATTCGTCTTACCTGTGACGGTCAAACATTATACGAATTGATTTTTATATTAAAGATATTTTTTATGTTATGCATATTTTTATGTTAGAAAATTTCAATTATATATATATACTTATTTATTTTTATTAAATACATAAAAGAATTCATTATTTATATGGTATTAGAACAAAGTTAATCACCTTCTTCTCTAGTTTCTTTTTGTCTTTTTGATGGGGTAATCCACCACTGTTGTTGCCATTGTTGCTAGCCCAAGTTTCTTCGTTTTTGTTGCAATCTTACGATGCTCTCCCACGTAAATGCTGCTAACCTGCAATTTCTCTATGTGTCCAAGAGACCTTATATATATTATTAATTATTTTTCGGATCTCCATCTTTGCGGAATTTATTCTACAAAATGGTTTTCTAGTGCTCCACTTTACAAAATGGGTTTGCTTTTTCTAGTGCTCCGGTGGACTAACAACTTTCCAGTATTATTCTCTTTGCATCTCACCACATGTCCCTATATATTTAATCTCTATATCCATTGATATTCTCACTGCATCGCTGCATTTGCATTGCATTCCCTTCATCTTTATTGTTCATCATAGCTGCCACATGACTAGAACTCCATTGATATTCTCTTCGCATCTTCGTTATTATTATTCTTGCCGCATTGTTCTAACTTAGTCAAATTATGGAAATCTCATTGTGTCCCTTATGTAAATATTATATTAGTCCTAATTTCTATCAAATGCAAGATGCTTATTAAATGCTAAGAAACTCATCTCAACTTTTACTACTTATATATATTCTATTTAATATTCAAGGACTTTTTTCTTAATTCTATTCTAGACCAAATAAAGTTTCTTATTTTGTCTTGAAGCAAATTATAAAGCACAAGTCGAAATATGTGAAATCAAAAGACATTACCTAAATTCTACAATTGACACATGTAAGGAAATAACAAAAGGTTATATTTATAAGAGAATTTGGAGTCCCTATTATAATGCATGACTAATTGATATGAAGATTCATCACAAATGCTAACTTGGTTGTAACATCCTGCCTCCCTCGAATTTCTTTGTAAACATGTGGACCTCACCATTTGGCCAGGAGGTGGACCAGTGTCACATTATTTCTATTTTCACTATTTTCATTTCAGTCCCAAATTTTTGTGATTTCCTAAGCATCATTATCTCATAAACATTCACTACAAGAAATTGATGATACAACAACGTCTGTTCCGCAATGTGCATCAACAACCGTTCTAATACAAGGCGTATAACGACGTTCATAAAATGTTTGTTGTAAAATCGCTTATATAATATAACACTTTGTATTTTAATTATACACGTAAATTAATTTAAATTAAAAATAAATGAATATAAATATACTTATTTTTACGAATTACGTGTGTATATACATGTTAAGTACACACCTGTATTAAAAATACGTGTTAGGCATATAAATTAATTAAATTAAATTAAATTAGTTGCTGAAAGAAATAATTGTTGTATATACTAATAATAATAAAATTAAGGTATAATCATAAACAATGGGGTACAAATGAAACAATTGGTTTATATATACAAGGATGAAATGAAATGATAAGTTGGGATACATGCATTAATATAATAGTGAGTTATATATATATATATATATATATGTATGTATGTATGTATGTATGTATGTATGTATGTATATGTATATATATGTATGTATGTATGTATGTATGTATGCATGTATACAAAATATAATGAGAAATTATGATGGTGGGTTTGTATTTATGAAGATTAGTGGGACGGTTGGTGTTTTTGGATGGAGTATGCAACAAGTGTAAAGTGGGTAATTAATGTATATGGAGGTGAAATTACCACAAAGTCATATGGGTAGGTTAATCAATTGGGGGCATTTGAGTAATTGGCAAAGAAAAAAGGTTAAAAGGGAATGACACTGTTCATTTTCTTTTGGTCTTCAATTCGTTTACTTTCTTTTGCATCTCCAAAACATCAAACAGTAGAGAACGAAAATCGAACAAAAGAAAACAAGGGAAACCCATGGGAAAAATATGATTTTCTTGTCGGATTCATTGTGTAGGTAAGTTTATTTTTTAAATTCTAGTCACAAAAATGTTAAGTAAGCCTTGTACTACAATCCTAGAGATGTAATTTCTACTGTAGTTGGTGTTGTATAGTTGTACGAAAAATTGGATATTTTTTCACAGTGAGTAGAACTTAGTAAAAGTTATACCAAAACACTCTTGGTGATGAGTAGATCCCAGATATGTGGTTAGATTGTGTTAGTTTTTCATGTAGATTTTAAAATAAATATCCAAAATTTTGTAACCTTTTGATAGGCTTTTGGGTACATTAAACTCAAATAAAACTTTGATTGAAACCCATAGGAATGTAGAGAAGGAAAATACATACCCATCGACACCAAATTTGTGAATTTTGGATACCAAATAGATTTTTGGTGAATGATTGATCAATAAGATTATTTATAATAGTTTAAAAAAAATTAAAGAAAAATATGATTTGAGAAGCATATTTATTTTATTTTCTGCTATAAAAATATAGTCTTTTAGCAGGAAATAAATTTTAAAGGTTATTGAGAATATTCAAACTCATGCATAGCAATACGTGAGGTCTAGTGCAAGTATGTGATTAAATATGAAAAATAAATATGTTAGAAATTCGTTATAAAAATAATTAATTTTACTTATGGATATGAATTGTTTCTATGATAGGTTGATTTCGGTGCATTGGAACCTATATTTTTGGGAGTAGATATTGAAAATTGTTTGGCAAGTAATTTTGGTGAGTAGTAATTATTTTTGGCATTATATGAATGGTGATGTTATGTCAAAGCTATGATTCTTATAAAATTAGAATTAATGCAAATGAAAATATAGAATATTTATGAAATGATGGATTATATATTACTGAATTTTATAGTAAATTTGGGAGAGACTAGTTATTATAGTAGAAAGTGAAATATGTGCCTAACGAGTTAAGCTGTTAGTACTCTGTGAGTATTTCTTTATCTTGGTTATTTATATGGCATTGTAGATATGAAAATGATTTGAATGTAAGCATGCTACTTGTATTGATATTTGTTGCATTTGATTTGAAATTCATAAACTGTATTTACACGACAGTGTATTTTGGATTTGCAAAAGCAAATTGAAAATAAGGTATTGTTTCGATGAACTGAGCCCTAGAGAATAATACTTCTTATATGATAATCCATGTGAGACTGAGCCATGAGAAGTATTAGCCTTTCTCTGGTGATAATCCTTCAAATGGTTGTGGAGTGGGTGATAATTTGTAATACCCCAAAATTTTGTCAAATAATTAAAGATAAATAAGTTTGAGAAAAATAAATAAAATAAGTTGAATAAATTAATTTCAAAGATTCTAAGAAATTTTGGGTGCAAATTGTGGGTTGGCACATGAAAAATAAAATATATTGGAAATATAATATAAAATAGACAAATAAGACCTTAATTTGATAATTAAATAAAAATTAAGGTTTAGTGAAATTAATTATGAAATTTAAGGATTTGCTTAAGGAATAAATAAAAATAAGGTGTATACACATATTGGCTAATATGTGAATGAATAAGGTATGTGTTAGCATAATAAATGTTAATATTATGAGAATATATACATAGAAAAAAAATCATATAATTAAATGTATTTGTTAAAAATCAAACATTATGTAAATAATAGTGTATAATTACATAATTTATCTGAGAATGAAATAAAGAACCAAATTATGTAATTATAGAAAAGGAAAATACAAATTATTCAATTATTAGCATTAAAAATACAAAAGAAATGGGAAAATGTCTAATAAATACAATATTAAATAAATTAGAAAGGAGAAAATAATAGAAA
>JAJIYU010018373.1:0-11246 GCA_030144865.1 Tinospora cordifolia
ATCTAAATGTCATGAAATGATTGCAATAATATTTATATATATGATATGCCCATGAATACATGCAGTTTAGAGAAAAAATGTAGCACGCAATATATAAAATAAAGGCAATATGAGAAAAAAAATGAACCTGAAATTGAAGAAGTTCTTCAATGCATACCCCCAAACTTAAATTGTGCCTTGTCCTCAAGAGCACACTTTTAAGCTCACACACACATGGAGGGTCAGCATAAGCACAGACATCCGCGCACATACTCATAAACCTGCTTGGAACAAAAAGAAGTCGAGCATTAAAGAAACATTAACTAAAAATGCATGCTTTTTTTTTAAGTAAATGCATGCATACCTAAGAAATTAAATTAAACTAAAACAAAATAAAAGGAAATAAACCAAAAATAGAACCTAGTGGGTTGCCTCCCACTCAGCGCTATGTTTAACGTCGTTAGCTCAACGTGGATACAGGTCAACCAAAGCCCAATTTGTTGATTTTCGCAAACACTTTGGCTTTTGGCAACGCTTGCTTCTTGTTGTCTGGTGGCCACATATGTTTCGGTAGTTGTTCATGAGACTGCTTATCCAGAAATGGTTGTGCCTCTAGTAGCTCAGCAATGGTGTAGCAACGCTTCTGGCATGCTTTGATTGCTTCCTTAGGCTGATCTTGAACACTTTCAAAAAACTGATTTATCGGCAACTGTTCCTCTTTACTGTTGAAATCCGGCACACTTTCCTCCAAAACTAGTACCACAAGCTGCTCTTCTTCAGTCATGACTTTAGGGAATGTCAATGAACGGGAGATGCTTCCCAACAACTCATCTTGTGAACTGAGTGCTTCAACTGCTTTGCCAATGCAAGAATTGAGGTTTTCAACTCTGTTGCATTCATGCATGTCACTCGGATATTGCATTGCCTTGTAGAGATTAAAGATTACCTTTTCATCATGAACTCTTAAAGTTAACTTTCCTTTGTGTATATCAATAAGAGCATGCCCGGTAGCCAAAAAGGGTCTCCCAAGGATAAGTGCTAACTCACAATCTTCCTCCATGTCTAAAATCACAAAGTCCACCGGGAATATGAACTTGTCTACTTTAACTAACACATCTTCAACCACTCCTTTAGGGTATGTTAAAGAACTATCAGCTAGTTGGAGAGTAATGTTTGTTGGCTTGATTTCTGTCATTCCCAATCTCTTGCACACAGCTAAGGGCATTAAATTTATGCTTGCTCCCAAATCACATAATACTTTCTCAAAGATTTCAGTCCCAATATTGCAAGGTATGGTGAAACTACCTGGGTCCTTCAGCTTTTGAGGAAGCTTCTTTTGTAATATGGCACTGCATTCCTCAGTGAGCTTAACAGTTTCAAAGTCTTCCAGCTTCTTTTTCTTTGACATGATCTCCTTCATGAACTTCGCATAGTTTGGCGTTTGTTGCAAAGCTTCAGCAAATGGAATGTTTATATGGATTTTCTTAAACATATCCAGAAATTTAGCAAATTGGTCATCCATCTTCTTTTTTTGAAATCTTTTGGGAAAAGGTAAAGGTAGAGTTTCAGAAATTTGGATCTCTTTACTTACTCTTCCTTTTTCCTTTCCTTGTGCTGGTGCTGAATCTTCATTTTGATTTGTGGATGCTTCTGACTCATCTTTCTCCTTGCTAACTGCTTCTTATACTTTTTTAGGTAGTATATTCGGATTTGGAGGTCCTGCTACTTCTTTGCCGCTCCTTGTAATGATTGCTTTACAGCTCTCCTTTGGATTGACTTGAGTATAGCTTGGAGAAGAGCTTCGCTGCTGGTTTGACACTAGTTGAGCCAACTGTCCCACTTGTGTTTCCAAATTCTTAACGGTCGCATTGATGTTTCCAATTTGAAGTTCAATTCCAGAAACTCTAGTATCATTCTTATCAACCCGGCTTGTCAACTCCTTAAAGAATCTTGTATGCATACCCATCATTTCATCAATTTTCTCCTCCAAGGACGGCTTCTTTTCTTGCAAAAGTTGTTGGTTGACAAAACCTAGAGGCATCTGAGCATTTCTATTATTTGCATATGAGAAATTCTCGTGATTCCTCACACCCGGATGATAATATTTAGGGACATTATACCCTCCAGCTGATGCTTGGTACTGGTTGAATCCATTCAATGCGTTCATTTGTTCAATTGAGGCTTCTCCATATTACAATGATTTACTTCCTTCAGCAATTGAGTACACTTGTTGATGCTGTTGAAGTTGCGATCCACCATTTTTTTCTTCCACCAAATTCAGCCTATGAGTCATTGCTGCAATTTGGGCATGTAAAGCACTAATCTCATCAACTTCATGAATTCCCACTCTTTTGACTGCACCTCTTTCAGTACCATGTCCATAGGCATTGGCTGCCATGTCTTCAATAAGTTGGGTTGCCTCCGTAGTTGATTTTCCCATTAAAGATCCCCCACTTGCTGAATCAACCAATGCTCTTGTAGGTGGTGTGAGTCCACTGTAAAACATCTGAATTTGAAGCCAAGGTAGGTAACCATGTTGTGGGCAACGCCGGAGTAGGTCTTTAAATCGTTCCCAAGCCTCATATAGTGATTCAAACTCAGATTGTTTAAAAGAGCTTATTCCCCTCGCAGCTAATGCACTTTTGCCTGTGTGAAGTACTTTTGAAGAAATCTCTGCCCCATCTCTTCCCAAGTAGTAATACTTCCCGGAAGCAAGGTTTGAAGCCAGCTCTTAGCTTTATCCCTTAAAGAGAAGGGAAATAATCTAAGTCAAAGCTGATCTTCGGTCACTCCATGGATCTTTACCGTGTCGCATATCTCCATGAATGAGTTTAGATGCACCATAGGGTCTTCCACAGTTGATCCTCCGAACTGTTGTTGCTGCACCATTGTGATCAAGGACGATTTTATCTCGAACGTGTTTTCATTAATGGGCGTCCTTGCTATTCCAGAATAGTTGTTATTCAAAATAGGTTTAAAGAAGTCTCGCAATGGTGCTTCTCTATTGTTACCACATCCCGAACTTCCGCTTTCAGCCATGTTTGCAGCACGTTCTAGGGCCTCCAACCTAATCTGGCTGATTGTCTTTAGCAAATCTGGATCGTGTGTATCAAAATGATGTTCACTCATACACGCCTGAAACACACGAGAACAAAAGATCAAGTGTAATGGTAATCGCAAATAAATAAAATAAGAGAAACTATTGTCTTGAAGAAATCTAAGTCAAAATCAACTAGTATTAAAATAAATCAATCACACCATCGATTCCCCGGCAACGGCGCCAAAAACTTGTTAGCAAACCCGTAAGTATACGAGATCGCAGCAGTAATATCCGGAAAGTCCGGGTATCGTCCTCAGGGAACACTAATGGTGATTAAATTTTCTTCAACACCAAAGTTGGTAAAGATCTCAATTTTATCAAGACAAGATTAAAAATGATTAAATTGATTAAAACTCAGAAAATATTGTAAACAAGATGACAATAAGTTGTAAAATTCAGTAGAGAAACCTTTCTAGGATAATGATCATCTCCACATAGTTTGTAAATCCTAATTATGTTGTTGGTCTTAGAAAATCTATGAATTATAGCATCTATGATTGAAACCCTTTCCCAAGGTGTTTCAACACTCACTAGCATTGTTTCGTTAAACCCTCTCCCGAGGCATTTACTAGACAACCTATGTGTTTATGTTTATAATCCCTGTGCAATTCCCTAGAGTGGTCAACAATCTCTCGATCAATCAACTGGTCTAGGTCCAGATTGTGATGTCCATATTTTAAACTTCTCTCCCGAGATAGAGTAAAATACCAGGTTTGATATATCTGTGGCCAGTAGATATAAAGCTTTAAATCTACACAATAAAGAATAGACTCTATAAACCAACAAACACAATCATTCATCACAAACTATGCTTTGAACAATCATATCCTACACATTAGAAGTAATTAGCTCAACATAGAAATAAAGGAAGACATCAAATAAGATTCAAATAGATAAATCATACTCAATTCTGTTTACACACTTCAATTGCAATAGAAATCAAACTCTGAACCCCTGAAGCTATCACAGAATGCTTCCTTCCTTGTTTCTTCAGTCTGCTCCCCTTCTATCTGTATGTTGAGTCCCCTTTCTCTGCATATCTCTCTTGTGTTTCTCTCTGCCTTTACATATGCATTGTTAGAAATGCCATCCTCTATTTATAGACTCGTATTGCAGTTGGGTGACAGCAGTAGGTGGCAAAGTTCCATGTGTTTGCAGTCAAAATCCGATATTCTCTGCAATTTTGCCCACCGCAGTTGGCAACACAATCAATGATAATTGAGCACTGGTTACCACGGTCCTCAAAGCATGGACCACGGTAACCAGAACCATAAATCAGAGCAACATCAAGTGACTGCGGTCCTCAAAGCATGGATCGCGGTCACCATTTGTTTCTTCTTCTTATTTGCTCTCTGGTGACCGCGGTCACTCATTTGTGGACCGCGGTCACCATTTGTCTCTGCATTTCTAGCTTTCTGGTGACCGCGGTCATCAGTGTGTGGACCGCGGTCACCAATCCACTCTGCATCTTCTTGGCTTGTCTTTGGTTTAGACTGCAACAGACTGCAACATTACTGATTTTTCTCATTTTTGGCCCTTTTCAACTCCTCGCGTGCTCCTATTCCCACTCCGGTTCATCCTAAACCTGCACAAACATTAAATACCTTTCTCGGACATTATATTCATATAAAATAACATTAAATCATGCTAAAATGATGCAACAATGCTCTAAATGCATATTATACTAAATATAAGCAAATACACTACATTTTCTATTACACTAATGCATATTATACATAAAATACCTTTAATATGATTAGTCTACTATGCATCTAACAAGAAGCTTAGGGTACATGGTTTATATCTTCTTGTAGCTTTAAATGTGAGGATTAAGCACCCCAAGTTTTAGCCCAATCGGACATTCCTAATAGCCTCAACTGTTGCCCCAAAGTTAGTTTCAGTAATACCTTTTGTTGTCACAGTTAGCAAGCAACCAACTACGGCTCCTTGTAAACCATATTCAAGAGCTTAGTTTTCATTTTTTTAATGGTTGCATCTTGAAATACACATGAAAAAAATGGGATAGCGTATTTTTACCATAAGAAAATACCTTCGAGTGGCTGGTGAATACCCCTCCAAAGTTCGGATCACCACAGTTATTTTGCTCCAGCTTTTCAACTATGTTGAACAACTCACTTTGATGGTTGTTTTTGTCTCTATGTAACACCTCAACCCTCTAGAGACATGTCTAAGCTCAACAACAAGACAGGTTGGGTCCTATGTTACATTTGCAAGTACACAACTTGCATCTCAATTCTTTTATTCTAACACTTATTGAAATATTCATAAATACACCTCCATTGAGTTTAATTTTTAACAAAATAATACAAGTGAATAAAGGAAAACTTCAAACTTTTTATTTATTCAAAATAAAATAAAGAAATATATTATTGAATTCATATAATAAAAAAAAACAAGAGCACATAACTCTAAAATTTAAAACAAAAATTCAGCGAAAGTCTTTATCCAGAATTTGGATAATATGCCCTTACAGAGAAACTTTCTAAAAATAGACTTTCTAATTCCTTAGCAAGCTTGATCATGCATTTCAAATTCTTAAAAAATAAAAGGAAGGGATGAGCACATAGCCCAATGGATCATTCATTAAACAACTAAGTTAGTATTTCAAATCAATAACACATCCAAATTCAAATACTTTCAAGCATTAAGTGATTCAAACAACTTTTTGGTTGTAGTTAATGTTAAGATAAAAGGGGTTCTACTCCCTTGATGTTTTTAACTTAGATACCCCTCTTTAGGGTGGAAAGACAATTCTTTGTCACTTTCCATTGGATGCCACATACCAAGTATCCCTTAGTTGCACCCCGCAACCACACGTTCCAAGCATGTGTTAAGAACACCTATAGCACCTATATGGTTACTATGACAGTACGTGGTTCTTATCTTCAATTTCTTATATTTAAGAATCACATAATCATAAAAGAAATTTAAAATATAAATATCAAGATTTTAAACAACCAAAAAACATAAAAAATAACATACATGCTTGAAACATTGAATTAAATCCTAAACATAGATTCTAAGCATGGCATGCTCTCGTGAGTAATTAAAACATAAAAACATGTTGAACTAAAATTAAAATATGATTAAACATACTGAAACTAAAATAAAACATGCTAAAAACTAGAATTCAAACAAGCATGAATATGCTAGAAATTTGAAAGAACAAAGTAGAAGTTCAAGAAATCCCCTCTACCTTATGATGTTTTCTCCTAAAAATTTCAGCAAGGGTTCCCAATATTCAAGCACTTCCAAACGCCAGCAAAATCACTTAAAACAACTCACTATAAGACTAAAATTAGAACTTCTCACACAAAAGAGAAAAAAGAAGTGAGAAGAGCTGCCAAGAAGAGGACAAGAACAAACAAAGAGGAAATTGTCAACTCTTCACTACAAAAAATCGCACCTACAACAACTTGCAATATTCGTTGTTATACCCATACGACAACATTCATGGTGATGTTGTCGATCAGGGTGTTGTTAAACGACCGACTATTTTTAACAACTTTCACGAGCCTGTTGTTGTAAAGCATTGTGTATCGGTCTAATAGTGAGCTTACAACAACGTTTGCCCGTTGTTAAATGATTCAATCTTTTAACACATATTCGACAATGATCATTATGCCTATTGTTGTAGAGATGTTATAACAGCAGGCGCACATTGTAGAAACCCTAACCTTTAACAATAGTCACGTGCCTGTTGTTGTAATGCATTATGTATCATTCTAAAGTTGATTTTACAACAACGTTCACACGTTGTTAAATGTTTCGATCTTTTAACACATATTCGACAATGGTTATAATGCCTATTGTTGTAGACGTGTTATAACAATGGGCAAACATTGTGGAAAACCCTACCCTTTTAACCTTTTGACAACGGTCAGGTGGTTGTTGTTGTATGTCCATTACTTAACAACATACATGTGCCCATTGTGAAAGCTGCAATATTTCAACAACAATCGTCTGCACGTTGTTATATCATATATCTTACAACGAAAACTGAACGTTGTCATATGAGTCAATTTTTTTTAATCGTAAAAATATTTTATTATAATATATATTGCATATATTTACCTGTATTTGTAAATTCATAATATAAAATAACATTATTTAACATTTGTGCTATTATTTCAAATGCCTCATTTAGTATATGCGATCCATCAAACATATATACAATCCATCAAACATACATATATACAATCCATGAAAAAGTATAATTATTATTTACAATAGTCTTATGTACTTCTTTGGCCTAGCAATTGTACTTCCAACAGCATCACTCAGATAATGAATTTCTGATATTGGTCTATATAAATCAGCATCTTCATTCACTACCTTTACAACCCAAACTCTCCAACAATCAAAGCCTAGTGGGAGGCCATGAACTTTAACCTTAGGATCTGTAGAAGAAATCTTTTCTACTGCTACAACTTCTTTGTCTCTTTCATTTTCAGGATGTCAATTCAATAATTCGCATGTAGCATTCTCAGGAGGCAATTTTTCTTTGGTGGGCTTGCTACCCTGTTGTGACTACATAATACATAAACAAATTAAAGATAATATAAACATTATAACAATAAAAGTTTATAATTAAAGTTTGGTTCAAAATATAGTTTACTTGTGGTGTTTAAGTTTTCGAATGTATCATATTCATGTCTCTTCCACTTGGGCTTTGAAGCTGTTAAACCACATAATAAAATATATTTCACTATATAAATTTAAGTAATAAATTAAACTGCAAAGAAAATTTTAAGCCTAGCTGTCACCTGTTGAAATTGCATTAAGAGCATGGCAGTCAATGCTTCAACTCTTTCCTCGAGTGTATCCATTTTCTTTGATTTTTCTTCAAGAGTATTTATCCTTTCTACTTGATCTTGAATTATATTCTCTAAGACCTTTACTTTTCCATTACTTTGAATTTAAGCATCAACCTTTGAAGGTGTTGACCCAAATCCAAGACCTCGAACTTGCCCATGACGCTCAGGTCCCAATACTTTAGTAATGGCATCCTCTCTTAAGTTATCTCTCTCGACTGAATTGGTGGTAGATTGACTAATGTCATTAATCTTTTCCTGCATTCACATAAAAACAAGTAAATTAACTTGATAACTTTCTATTGTTATATAATTTCAATATATATAACTACATATCATTTGCTTTAATAATTTACTTACAATTGCTTCATTTAAAGGCTCACCATTCTTTCTCAAATGACCCTTTGTCCATACATCTACTCTTGCAACTGAATCTAAATTTTCATTGGCCTCCATCTAAAATATGAAAAATAGTAACATTTACAACATATATGTTTATGTAAAAATACAAAGAGGAAAAATAAAATAAAGTATGTGCCGAGACCATTACCAATTCATGCTCCAAACGAACATAGCCCTTCCTACTCATTGTGTGCAATAGTTTTTGACTATTCCTCATTTCACTAAACTTTCTGCTTGTTGCCTAATAAAATGAATATATTAATAATAATAAAAAAGAAGAGATGGTTCAAATTTAAAGTATATATATAAGAAACACACAAAAAACATGAAACTCTTCGGATAATCTTTCTTCAACAAAAGTATTCCACTCTTTAGGAGACATCATATTGCTAGGCTTAAGATACTTGTCTACGAAGTTTCTATCTTTTTTTTTCATTGCTTCTCTCATTTCTGTAGAAACTTTGGACTTGTTTTGCCTCTAGCTGTATCCCATCTTTTGCAATATCATATCCTTATTAGACTCGTCAACTACAAATCTTATCTGATATGCACGAAAAAAAAGATAAATTAAAGAATTTATACGAATAAAGTATTAGAATCTCTTAAGTATAGATGATTCAATTATACACATAACTCAATTAACCTCCAAAGTTGTTCTTTAATTTCTGGAGTCACACGATGCTAATCTTTAATTACTACAGGCACGTGCTCTCACACAATTATACCAATGTAATATGATAGCTTCTCAGAATTAGTTGACACTGGCTGCCCTCTTTCATTGAACTCAACTTCCATTCTAGGAGCATGTCCCAAAACCAAACCCATCCTAGAGGGTCTATGCTTCTTTGTTGTTGTGTTATCAGTCTTTGTTGCTTTTGTACTACTTTCTGTTTTAGGTGATGATCTTGGTGCATTGGAGTCATCATTAGACAATCTCACACCTTCATTCTTAGAATGATTCATTGCAGCCAACATGGTTGTCCATTGCTTCTTAGCTCTCTTCTCAGCTTGTTAGAGGACTTGAAAAAATGCATTCATATATATAGAATTATTTGCTTATAATAATCACATAAACTTGACCGAAAATGCATCATTATAAATATCACTGAAAATAAAATATTTACTTCACCGGCTTCTAAAGTCTTCTTTTTGTCATAGTGGCTATAAAAGATATAATATGCTTATTGATACAAAATGCAAAGGAATTAACTAATTACTTTAGATGCAATAAATAACTATCATATAATTAAAAAGTAGGATTTAATACACAATCCAAGCATATAAACTCAGCCAAAACAACAAGAACAACCAAAAAAGAAAAAAATAATAATAATAGAAGAACAACAAAAGTTACTGAACCCACAAAGAAGACCAACCGTTACAAGCAAAAATTTCATTCCTAAATGCAGAAGCAGATATTTCATTTCCAACTACCCAAAGAAGAAGAACAACAACAAATGAAGATTAACAGAAGAAAGACAAACAAAGAAGATCGATGAACTGAAATGCACAAAGAAGAAGACCAACCGTTACAAGCAGAGATTTTGTTCCCAAATGTAAAAGCAGATATTTCGTTCCCAGATACCAAAAGAAGAATAACAACAACAAATGAAAATTAACAAAAGAAAGACAAACAAAGAAGATCGATGAACTAAAATGCACAAAAAAGAAGACCAACCGTTACAAGCAGAGATTTTGTTCCCAAATTCAGAAGTGGATATTTCGTTCCCAAATACCCAAAGAAGAACAACAAAAAGATTAACAAAAAAAAGATGAGCAGTGAAAATCAAAGAACTTAAACGCACAAAGAAGACGATCGAACAATAGTGACTCTGAAGAAGATGAGTATTCCCGCGTGATTTTTTTAAGGGCGGGAACTGTTTTTTTTTTCTTTTTGTATTTTTTGTAGTATAGTGTGAGAATAATATATGAATAATGCAAGTATAACAATTGTTCGGTTGTTGATACAAAAATGTGGGGTTAACATGTGAATTATGCAGGGATAACATGTGAATAAAATGTGGTATAATGTATGCATAACATATAAATAATTATGGAATAATGCAAGTAATGGTAGAGGTATAACATACCAATCAACGAATAAATACTTTAAGAATGGTATAATATAAGAATAATACTTGAATAATACGAGTATAAAATTGTTAGGTTATTTTGGCAAAAAATGCAAGGATAACATTTGAATAATGCAGGGATAACATGTGAATAAAATTCGGTATAATGTATGCATAACATATGAATAATCATGAAATAATGCGACTAATGGTAAAATGCAAGAATAATATCTGAATAATGCAAGTATAAAAATTGTTCGATTATCGATATAAAAATGCGGTATAATGTATGCATAACATATGAATAATTATGGAATAATGCAAGTAATGGTAGAGGTATAACATACCAAGAAACGGTTAATGCGTCAATAATGGTATAATGCAAGAATAATAACTTAATAATACGGGTATAAAATTGTTCGGTAGTTTTGGTAAAAAATGCAAGGACAACATGTAAATAATGCAGGGATAACATGTGAATAAAATTCGGTATAAAGTATGTATAACATATGAATAATCATAAAATAATGCGAGTAATGGTATAATACAATAATAATATCTGAATAATGCGAATATAAAAATTGTTTGATTGTTGATATAAAAATGCAGTATAACGTATGCATAACATATGAATAATTATAGAATAATGCCAGTAATGGTAGCTGTATAACATACCAAGCAACGGATAATGCATCAATTGTGACGACCCACATTTTTTATCATCGGAACGACGGGTCCGACATACATGTACTCAATGTATTTTCTGGAATTATAATGAGAAAATACAAAATTTTTCTCAATTTTTCTCAATTTCGAATTTTATTATTAAAGGAAATGAAAATAATTTGAGAAAATGAA
>JAJIYU010018374.1:0-11247 GCA_030144865.1 Tinospora cordifolia
TGCACCCAAAATTTCTTAAAATCTTTGAAATTAATCTATTTGACTTATTTTATTTATTTTCCTCAAACTTATTTATCTTTAATTATTTGACAAAATTTTGGGGTATTATAGTTTTGTTCTTGGCAAGACTTGAACCTGAGTCTCCCAAAAGCCCTCGGCACAATGAGAAACCCTCGAATGCACATTTAGCCCAAGAATCCCCCTGGAGTTAGACTAATGTGGGATATTACAATCCACCCCCCTTTGGAGCAATCTCATCCTCGAGATTTACACCTCGAGTACACACAGAGCTACTCTGATACCATTTGTAACAACTCAGGCCTACTACATACTGATATTATCCCTCCCTTAGCCACCACTGACTAGGTGTAAGGTTTTTTTTTCTTGGCAAGGCTCGAGCTTGAGTATTCCAAAAGTGTTTAGCACAATGAGACACCCTTGAATGCACATTTAGCCCAAGAATCTCCCTAGAGTAATCTCCTTGGAGGTCACTGGGATGGGTAACCTCCTGGGAGGTCTTCGTGTTGCACCCCTATTTAAAATTGTTATATCCCACATTGGTCTGACTCTAGGGGGATTCTTGGGCCAAATGTGCATTTGAGGGTGTCTCATTATGCTGAGCGCTTTTGAGAGACTCGGGTTTGAGTCTTATCAAGAACAAAACTTACACCCAGTCAGTTGTGGCTAAGGTAGGGACAATATCAGTACATAGTGGGCCTGGGTTGTTACAAATGGTATTAGAGCCACTCTGTGTATATTGGAGGTGTGAATCTCAAGGACGAGATTGCTCTCAAGGGGAGTGGATTGTAATATCCCACATCGGTCTGATTCTAGGGGGATTCCTAGTTAAATGTGCATTCAAGGGTGTCTCATTGTGCCGAACACTTTTGGGAGACTCAGGTTCGAGTCTTGCCAAGAACAAAACCTTAAACCCAGTCAGTGGTGCCTAAAGTAGGGACAATATCAGTGCATAGTGGGCCCAGGTTGTTACATGTAGGCTGATCTTTAGAAAAACTCTATCACCTAGCTGGAATTCTAAGGGCCTTCTCCTTTTGTTGGCATAGCTCTTCTGCCTACTCTGGGCTGTAGCTAACTCTTTCTAAATCTGCCTCACCTACGTGTTCATTTCCTCCACCAATATGACAACGATCTACAGGGTTTGCCATAGAGCACTTCATATGGAGCCAATCTGTGTACTTGCTTGATAACTCTTATTATAGAGGAACTCTACCAAATATAAATAATTGCTCCAATTGCCCTTAAAATCAAGGACATGAGCTCTCAATATATATATATTCTAATGTCTGAATGACCCTCTCAGATTGTCCATCAGTTTGATGATGAAAGGCAGTACTCATGGAGAGCCTGCTTCCTAACTCTTTTTGCAAGCTTTGCCAAAACTGAGATTTGAACCTATAATCTCTAAAGTCATAGCATACAAATACACTCGTTTCTCATCTGAAGTCATACCCAAGTTATACTCACTGATCAACTAATACATCTGCTATTTTTCTTTATCATTCTTGCTGAATTTTCTACTGAGTGTGTCAGTCACCACATTGGCCTTTTCTGGATGATAGTGCAACTAAAAATCATAGTCTTTCAGAAATTCTTATCACCTTTACTGTCGAAGATTTAATTCTTTATGGGTATAAATGTACTTCGGGCTCTTGCAGTTTGAGAATAGATCAAAACTCTCCTTATACAGGTAATGCCTCCAAATCTTCAGTGCAAAAACAATCGCTGCCAACTCCAAACCACGGGTAGGGTAGTTTTGTTTATGGATCTTCAATTGTTGTGAAGCATAAGCTACCACCTTCCCTTCGTGCATTAACACTACACCTAATCCATTAAGTGAAGCATCTGTGTATAGGGTGTACCTCACACCATTGGTAGGTCTGACTAGAATGGGTTCTAAAGTTAACATTTTCTTCAATTCTTGGAATGTATGTTCATACTTATCGTTCTAGAGGAATTTATCCCCATTTCTGGTTAACTTAGCTATTGGTCCAACCAATTTTGAAAAGTCTTGGATGAACTTGCGGTAGTATCCAGCTAAACCTAAGAAGCTTCTGATTTCTATGACGGTTGTAGGTTGCTTCCAGTTTGACACCGCCTCTACTTTCTCAGGGTCTACTGATATCCCTTTAGCTGAAACAACATGGCCAAGAAAATAGACCTTCTTCATCTAGAACTCACACTTGCTAAGTTTGATATATATAGCTCATTCCTCCTCAACACCTCTATGACAATATGCAAGTGCTCCATGTGCTCAATATCTGATTTGGAGTAGATCAGAATGTCATCCACAAATACCATGACAAACTAATCTAGGTACTGTCTGAATTCTCTGTTCATCATATCCAAAAATGTAGCCGACACGTTGGTCAAACCAAATGACATCACTGTGAACTCAAAAAACCCATATCGAGTTCTGAAGGTTGTCTTATATATGTCGAACTCCATGATCCTCAACTGATGCTACCCTGACCTCAAATCAATCTTAGAGAAGTGAGTGACTCCCCTCAAGTGATTAAACAGTCCTCTATTCTACGGAAGGGGTATTTTTTTTATGGTTGCTTGGTTTAACCTCTTATAGTCCACACATAATCTCATGGATCCATCCTTTTTCTTCACAAACAACACTGGGGCTCCCTAAGGTGACTCGTTGGGTCTAATAAATCCCTTCTCACAGAGTTCATCTAAATGTGTCTTCAGCTCTATCAGTTCTACTGGTGCCATTCTGTAGGGTGGAATGGCTATAGGATTGATACTTAGATGCAACTCGATCTTAGACTCCACTTGTCTGTGGGGTTGAAGTCTAGGTAGATCGTCTAGGAACACATCTCCATATTTTCTTACAATAGGTATACCCTATAATTCTCTTGATTTCTTTGCATCCTCTTCAAGTAATTGTCTGAAATCCTCTTTTTGCTTTAGTGTGTTGTATAGCTAGCATTGAACGCCTTGGAAAGTTCCAAACATTTGCATTTATCTTTAATACCTCGCCTGAAGGTAGCTTTACCATCACCCTTCGTCTCTGATAGTCGATCTGTGCTTGATATGGGCTCAACTTGTCCATGCCCAATATCACATCATATCCATGAAAATGGAGTGCATAGAGATAAGCTAAAATCAGCTTGTCTCCAAATTTGAGGTCACATCTATAATATCTCCTCGAACTCATTGTAGACCTGATGGGTGTGGCTACATCTAATGTTATTGACAACGGACTCGTTACCAATTGTAATCTATCCACTGGGTTCTCATAAATGAAGGACCTAGTAGCTACCGAATCAAACAAAACATGCACAACAACGTCAAACAAAAGATACGTACCTCCCACTGCTGGAGTGGGATCAGTCTGGGCATTTGTAGCATACAATCAGGCTTGATTTCTCTATTGTGGCTGGGATTGTGTAACTGATGTCTCTACTATGGATGACTACTCTGCCCACGTGTCTACCACTACTGCTGAGGGGTTGAAGCTAGTGCTTTGGTAGGATAGTGCCTAGCCAAATACCTTCTCCGATTGCACACAAAACACAACCCGTGTTTTTTAGCCCCCTCTCTTTGATCATCAGTCGTATGGTCTGGTCGAGTCTGTTGGGTCTACTGCCTATCATAAGTCTGTGTCTTGCTCTGAGCCTGGGGTACTCTGTACCCATCCTATCTACTTGGCTTCTTTTGTGAGGGTTTTGCAGTTCGCTTTGGCTGCTATCACTTGTGCTTGTTCCTCAGAGTCTGCTGGTACTAGAAATCGCGCTCAACAAACTATGTCCTCACCACTATTTCTCTCAAGGTAGTCAGTTTTAGATGAGCAATGATCTTTTTAGTTTCGACTTTCAATTCCGCTGTAAATCTGTTAGCTTTGCATTGTTCATCCCTGATCAGTTCTAGAGCAAACCTAGACAACTCAATAAATTTCTGCTCATACTCGGCCACTATCATGGTCTTCTGTGTTAGTTAAATAAATTTGACTGTAGCTGCCTGGTCTTCACCGTGGAGAACAAACTTGCATAAAATAATGTCTTAAACTCCTCCCACGTCATGGTTGACTCATCATTGGTATGGTCATTCATAATCATCTCCCACCAATGAAAGGCGGGTCTTACCAACTGATGTACTCCCGGTGCGACTCTCGTAGGCCTAGATGCCCCCATAGCATTCAAATGCTTATTTATCTCTGTGAACCATCTGTCGACTGTCAAATGGTCAGTCAGTCCCTCAAATGTACTAGGTTGCAACTTCTAAAACTCGATCAAAAGATCCATTTACTCCCTATCATACCCTATCAGTCGGTCGTGTGCTACTAGACCAACGGGAATCGATCCTAATGAGTCTAGGGCGGAGGCTGTGCTTCTGGATGTGGTTGCATTGGTTTCGCTGGCTGTTCTGATGGCCACAGGATCCTCACAACCTGTTCCACTACTCTCTGAGTAATCGCAGTGATCATCTTGGGCATCACCATCGACCCTATTGGTGTTGCTACCACTAGTGTGCCATCGTCTCTCTGCCCTTACTCATCGGTGTTCTCCTCTCTACCCACATTTCTTACCACCGTTCTTTTCATTTCACCATTATCTACAAGTCAAAAGTCAGTTTTAGTATCTAGTAGTTTAATCATAATGAAACAAAATTTTTTTTCTCACATTCAAAGGTATTCATATTAAATCTCAATTTCAATTTGGGCTACGCAACCCCTTTTTTCAACACTCTGGATACAAAATGCTTTTACAACTATATAATTTTCATGTATTACCATGGTAATGACTCCAATTACCAAAGTAATCAAGTGATTAATGCATTGATAATTAGGGTTTTTGGCGCATTACCATGGTCGACTACCGTGATAACCAAAACACATCGATTTTCATTTTTCTTAAGCATTATCGCGGTAACCAGAACGATGTCATTTTCACATATTTCTGGTTCTTTTGAGCATTATCATGATAATTCAAGTCATTACCACGGTAATCAGGGCCTTGTGTTATTTTTTGTGTCTTCTCGATATCCTTCGAATTTTCTATTAATTTTTACATTTATCCCAAGTTTATTTGTACTTGTATTTCATGATTGTGAAACATTTATAATTTTCTAAATTATTTATTATAATTTATTTTATATTTAAAACTCTCAAAATTCTATAATTCGTTCATTAACTTTTGGGGTATTACAAGTAATGAAAAAAACAGAGAAAATAACTATTTTGACAAAAAACTGAAAGCCCATTAATTTTACTCACCTAATTCCCACAACTACTTTGAAATCTTCATCAAGTGATCTCTGTATGTACATTTGGAAATTTAATTTTGTTGCACTTTGAGGAGCCAAATGAGTCTAAAACCAACCAAAAGTTTACAAATACTTATGATTTTTAGAAAATTGGGTATCAATTAAATGATGTTTATACAATTTTTCCATAGCATTAATCATTATCATTTTAGTAAATTGTTATACCTACCATTATAAATCCATGTCATAGCTCCATATAATCAACCTTCTTAACAACCCTTGTGAACTGCCTAAAGAAGTATATTTGAAGGTGAAATCCAAAAGAAAAAAAAAGATTATTGTCATGCATATCAATCAAATAACAAAAAGTTACATTTTCTTAATTTTTTAAAATCATTTTTTTTGTGCAAAAATGGTACTCACAACCCAAAGAAAAATATGGGATTTGCTCCAAAAGCTTAAGTGCCTCCCCCAAAAGTTGTTTCCATGGTAAACCTGAACCTCTCCGTCAAAACTTGAACAACTTATGTTACATACTAAAAGTATTGCAACAATCAAATCATGGACATGTAATTTTTTAAGTGAATTATTGACCATGTGAGAATTCATTCTCTACTTGTTCTTGTTTCCTTCTCTCAAAATTGTCAACACTTCATCTACAAACAAAGCCTACATTACAATGTATAATCCAAACCAAAATAGAAATGAAAATTGAAGACCCAACAACTCAATTAGATCAAGTGACTATAGTAATATTGTGGCTCTACTCAAAGCCAAAGTGGTTATAAAATAGAGAATGTGAAAACAAGAAAGAACAAAGATAAAGATGTGAAGCTAGTGAATTCCACATGATGAAGCTAGAGATACTTTGCCCTACAAATATCATAATCAAACCACAACTAAAATCAACTGATGAATAGTTTTCTTTCTTTTTTTTTAGAAAAAAATAAGAAAAAATAAATAAGAAGATGCAAGTTTTGTGATTACACTATTCAACATTTCGCGGGTGTTGTTGCAGCTAAGATTCTCTATAGATACTCATAAGAATCAAAATCAGAAAGATGCTAGTGACCCACCAAGTCTCTTCCAATGCTTGACTCTTTTTAGCATTCAACTTCTTGTTGTCATCTTTAGTACATGGATAGCAACTATTTACAACTCTTTTTGGTATAGAATCTGTGAAATATGATCTTGTAGTATTCTAAGGAGCAAGGATATGAAGCCTAGTAGCATAAGCTTTGCAACACACATGCACAAAGAAAAGATAAATCACTAACACTCTCTCTCTCTCTCTCTCTCTCTCTCTCTCTCTCTCTCTCTCTCTCTCTCTCCCTCTCTCTCTCATTGATGATCAGGAAATGAACCAGAAGAAAACTCTACCTGCATTTACTTTTTCCAATGCTTCATATAGAACAAGCTTATGTTTCTTGGTTAGCCATTATAGACAATTTAGCTCATATCAGAGTAAACAACATAATTATACAAAATAGTAATAACAAGAAGAAGAACAACAAGGGAACCATAAAAGAAATTAAGATTTGAGCTCACATCCTATGTATGTGGATTATGTGTTCGATGACAATGGAGACAAAGATGATAACAAAGCAGATTGTTGGGAAAAATGTCACCTCATATGTGATGTGGCATTCTAAGTTGACATGTTTTGTACTAACTAGACATGCAATCAAATTGTGTATCTATGCATTTGGAAACAATGTAGTAATCTTCGATATATTCTCTACATATCTTTTTTCTTGAAAAAGATAAAAACATTTGATTAAATAGAAACTTATGGTTAAATAAAGTTTCTAATTTTTTAGGCAAGTTTTGAATTTAAGAAAGTGGTCTGAAATCTAGTGTTTAGAAATTCAAATCATTTCTAAAATAGGATATTCTTGCTCACTCAGAATTCACAAGAAACCATTATAAATGAAAATTATGTTGTATCTTCAAAATTCCTTCTTCTTAAACCCAATTGACAGGATTATTTTTCAATGAAATGGATTTTCTATAATCTATTCATGCAACTGGTGAACCTAGAAGTGAAGGAAAGTCTCCGAAAGAATTGAACCCTTCTTGGAAATGTGGAAGATCAACCCAACTTGTCATGCTCGATATTGTAAGCACAGTAATGTCTAATAGTTAGCCCATAAAATCCTCTTTGTATAGAAAGTCTTCAGCGCATATGCCTATAAATACAAAGGTGCTCAAAGCTTTTTGTCATCGCTCGAAGTTTAAAAGATTTGTTTATTCTCAATTAGAACTCCTTGTAATATTTCATTCTTTCCATTTTGTTTTGAGTGATCGTGAGGAATTGTAAAAGTGAAGTTGTTGACTTGAAGGTAATTGCTTCGAATCACCGTGGCACGATTGAAGGTCACTGGTGGTTGATATAATTACTAGAGTCCGATATCAACTTCCAAGACAAGAGGTGCTCATCATGATTTTGTTTTGATCCTTGTTGCAAAGTGTTGGTGTAGGTCATTAATCTTATTGCAACAACTATACTTTATTGATCGTACTGAAATCTTTTGATTTGGGATAGGCCTCGTAGACATAAGCATTGGCTGAACTGGAAAACCAACTCTGGTGTCTCTTTTATTTAATGAACTTCTTATTTATCTACTACTGTAGCTGATTAAAAATTATCCATCACTATTTCTTATTTACAAACTTGACTCTATAACCGACAATTGGAATTAGAGTAGTCACCTTTCTTTTCAGTCTTTTGCTTGGCAAGTGAGATTTGAAGCAACAAGTTCAAAATGAGTCACGAAACTCCCATGATAATTAAAAAGAGTCACTCCAAAGAAGGTGGGTCCATAACTCAACCACCCTTATATGAAGATGGCAATTATACTTATTGGAAAACCAAAAATGAGGGTATTCATCCAATCCCTGGATGAATATGCTTGGAGAGTAGTTATAGATAATTGGACTCACCCAACAACTGTTGACACTACAAATAACATAACCTTAAAATCTAAAACTAAATGGACTACAAAAGAAAGATGATTATGTTTGGTAAATTCCAAAGCTCTTAATATTATCTTCAATGTTGTTGATGCTGAACAGTTTAAATTGATATCAACATGCGTGACTGCGAAGAAAGCATGGGAAATTTTGCAAACAATTCTTGTAGGAACTAGTGCTATGTGTATAACTACATTACAACTTTTAACAACTCAATTTGAGTTGTTGAAAATAGAAGATCATGAAACCATTTCAAGCTTCAATAGAAAATTGAGTGATGTTGCAAATCAAGCTTACTAATTAGGGAAAAAAAATTCTCTGATGAAAAGCTTGTGAGAAAAACTCTAACGTCATTGCCTCCTAGATTTGCAACAAAAGTTCTTGCCATAGAAGAAGCTAAAGATTTAACAAAAATGCATCTTGATGATCTCATAGGGTCCTTATAGACGTATGAGATGGGAATGTCAACCCAAAAAATGGAGAAATTGTAACATCCCAGTTCTCGGTCATTCGTTTCTTTTATGTCTGTCATGCATGGAGCAATGTGCCATTAAATGTCGACACATGTGTCATCTACTAAAAACCGAGACATTACTTTTCTCACATTCATTTCTCATTAAACATATTCTAGACATGCTAGATCTCACACTAATGATTCATTAATCTCTTGGACACACCAAGAGATGTCAATAGGAGATAAAATATAATAAATCTCATCAAAACTCATGAATTAAACTAAATAAAACTATACATAGAGTGTTAACATAATAGTCTGAAAACAAGCCCATATGGCCCAATACCAACTCCTAAAAACATTAAGGCAAAGCTAATAAAAAGGGGACATTTGCCCAGTTCGACTAATACTCATAAACAGAAATGAAGCAAATCAAATCGCAACCTCCTAGTGAGGTCTGTGAATATCTAAATAGCACCCAACCATACTATAATTCAAAGTGTCTCAAAGATCACCTGAAATGGAAATGTTGGGGAGAGCTCAAGAGCCCAATGAATCATACACAGTACATCAATGACATTATCTAAATCAAACACAGAACATGCAAACACTTATCAGACATTAAGCATTCCAAACATTTAATTATCAACAATAGTTAATTAAACCGAAGGGTCTAACCCTGGTGTTCTCTCATCATTATCATGTTGAAAAAGACAAGAAAATGCACTATATGTCATATTCTAGTGGGATAGGGGTACACCATAACCCAACTTGGGAACTAGGGTCACAGCCATCTCTCCATCACCAAAGAACTAGGGTCACACCCATAGTTCTATCATCACGAACTAGGGTAAAACCATCATTCCTTATTGCAAAAATACTCACAGTGATCCCCCATGGACCACTGCGTCGATAGATGGTTCAACTCTTAATTTTATCTTTGTTTGAATATCCACAAACATCTCATAACAAACACAATTATCATTTCATCATGCATAACACATCATTGTACAATAATGTAATCAAGCTGATTATCTCATAGAAATACACATAAAGCGATAATCATATCATCCTATAAAGCATTGTAAACACCGAATATAAACATATAACTCATGTTATTCTAATAGTCATGCATTCATGTCATTCACAAATCATATAAATAATCATCCTAGCATGCTTCTAGACATTCAAGCAATGTGAACACACCACATGTTCAACATTAAAATTCAAATAATATTAGGGAGCAAGGTAATAACTTCCACCTATTGCTATGTTCTACTTGTTCTAATCCTCATTCTGATGCTTCAAATCATTAACCTATAACGGTTTGATATCATAATTCAGTACCCTTAAACCATGATTTAATGTCTACTTAGTCTAAGTAGTAATTGGCGTGTATCTAGGTAATATTTGGCATGTAATATCATGTTCTTCTATGTACCGTGGTAGAAAAGGGTACTATCGTAGTCACTCAGATTTGTGCATAAAACTTGAAAAATAGGGTTTGGGGCGCATTATGGCAATATTTTGTTTGAAATGTTATAGATTTCTCAAACGAAATATTTTATTTGAAATTCATACAAAATTCGTGGGTGTTACATTTCACCCCCCTTAAAAAGAATTTCATCCTCGAAATTTGTACTTATTCATGGGTTCTTAGTAAACAGATGTGGGTACTTGGTCTTCATTTCACTCTCCAGCTCCCAGGTAGCCTCTTCCATTCCATGATGTTTCCACAGTACCTCAGCTAAGGGAATATTCTTAGCTCTCAGGTTTTGTACCTTGCAATCAAGGATTCTAATTGTTGCTTCTTCATAAGTGGCGTCCTATTGAACATTTACTTCATCCCAATGGATGATGTAAGAAGGGTCTGGTTCATGCTTTCTCAACATCGACATTTGGAACACATTGTGGGCTGAGGTCATCCGGTTCGGTAGCTCCAACTCGTAAGTACCTTCCCCGATCCTCCTAAGTATTTAAAAGGGTCTAACAAATCTTGGTAATAACTTTCCCTTGAATCTGAACCTCTTAATACCCTTCTATGGACTAATTCTTAGAAATACTTTGTCCCTTACTTGAAACTCTAGGTGTCTCCTTCACTTGTCAGCATAGCTCTTCTGATGACTCTAAGCTGTAGTCAACCTCTTTCATATTAGTTTGACTTTGTTGTTCATTTTTTCCACCAAGTCTGGCCAAGTAAGAACATGATCTTCAAGTTCGGCCCAACAGGTTGGTGATCTGCAGGGCCTTCCATAAAGAGCCTCATATGGAGCCATCTTGATACTTGCCTGATAAGTATTGTTATAGGCAAACTCTGTTAAGTGCAGGCACTTGCTTTAGTTTCCGTTAAAGTCCGAAACAAAAGATCTCAACATATCTTCTAAAGCTGGATAACTCTCTCAGACTGTCCATCTGTCTAAGGATGAAAAGTAGTGTTCATGGTGAGTTGAGTGCCCAATTCCTTCTATAGGATCTGTGTTAGTGAACTCGCAAGTATACGAGATCGCTTGTAGTAATATCCGGAAAGTCCGGGTATCGTCCTCAGGGAATACAAATGGTAATTGAATTTTCTTTAATAACAAAAT
>JAJIYU010018375.1:0-11278 GCA_030144865.1 Tinospora cordifolia
ATGTGCCAACCCACCATTTGCACCCAAAATTAATTTATTCAACTTATTTTATTTATTTTTCTCAAACTTATTTATCTTTAATTATTTGACAAAATTTTGGGGTATTACATGACCGCGGTCGGCCATCAATGACCGCGGTCCACAGTGTTGTATGCACATTCTGGCCATTTTCCCACTGATGACCGCGGTCAGCCTATGAGGACCGCGGTCCACAGTATGTTGTGCACACTTCTGGGCATTTTTCATCACGGACCGCGGTCATCATAACACGGACCGCGGTCGGCAGCAAGACGCTTGTTTTTTAACTCTTTTCCGCACACGTTTCTAGCTATCCGAATGTTCTAATAAATTTTATCTTGATTAAATATCATATAATGTTAATTAAAAACAAGTTTCCACTCATTTTTATATTTATTTTAAATTTTTTTAAAAATTCATGTTGACGTGTATACATTATAAGACCTAGGGTGATCACACATATGATATATATATATATGTGCATGATATACAAATATATGAATAATTATTCATATAGTAACATATGAATAATTATTCATATATTTGTATCTTACTTTGTATATATATATATAAATAATGTGACATACAAATATCTATATATCTCGCTAACTCTCTCTCTCTCTCTCTCTCTCTCTCTCTCTCTATATATATATATATATATATAGGTATAATTATTTATGCATGATATACAAATAATGATATGTATATGCATGATATATGATTAACATGGTAGATATAATTATTTATACATATAATTACTATCTCTCTCTCTCTCTCTCTCTATACACATATACACATATATATACTACATACAATTATTTATATAATTGTTAATATATATAATGTAAGAAAAGCACATAGATACAACAAAAACAGAGGAACAACAAGCACATGTGACATACAAATATCTATCTATCTATCTCTCTCTCTCTCTCTCTCTCTCTCTCTCTCTTTCTCTATATATATATATATATATATGTGTGTGTGTGTGTGTGCGTGTGTATGATATACAAATAACATGGTATATATCATTATTTATACATGCAATTACTTATATAATTGCTTGTATATATAAAGTGACATACAAATATATATATCATTATTTGTATATCATGCATAAATAATTATACGTATATATAATTAATTGTATCTATAAAAATTATATATATAATTATTTATGCATGATATACAAATATTATGGTGTATATATATAGATAATTTATATCTGACGTAAATTTATTTTATTTGAAACTCAAACAAAATTCGTGGGTATTACATAATTTAACATATATAAGTTCCTATCGTACGTATATAATTTATTGTATAACACATGTATTATTGTGAAATTATTCGCACATTATACCGTTATTTACACACGTTTTACATGAATTATTCTTTTTGTTATACCGACATTATTCAATCAAAATTAAAGTATATATATATATATATGCTGGCATTATTTGTTTTTCAATTGTTTTTGCCAAACAATCGAACAACTTTTATATTTGAATTATTCGAATATTATTTTGGCATTATACCACTATTTATGCATATTTTCTCGATATTCAAATATTATACATGTATTATCTGCTGTTATACCCGAATTATTCATTCTGAAATATTGTACATATATATATATACTTGCGATTCTATTTTCGAGTCAGTTTTAGTTCATTTTTATGCCCTCATCTCTCTGTTTTCTTTGTTTCATTTTTCAATTCAGTTATTTATTTATTGCGATTTCATATGTTATAATGAAGAATGAGTGTTCATCCTCTCCCAATAGAATGACCGTAAATGCTAAGAACCAGGTACATCACACTATTTCGAATCTTGTATTTGTATTCGTCTGAATGTGATAGTGAATGGTTGTGTGGTCTGTTCAACTTTCTTTGAACTAAGATATTGTTCTCACATTATATACACCTTTTTATTTTGTTATTATACACTTTTTTACATGTTATTATGGTATTATACACCTGCAGGAATATCAATATATTATTAAACTTGAAGATAGATACTCAGCCAAGGTTAGGTGTTGGATAGATTTTAGCAATAAGCACATGATGCATCATAAACACTATGTTTACTAAAATTATATGATATGTATCTATATATGTCATTCTACCTTCCATCATTCATTATTGACTCCAGCAAGGCGTGCAGGGAAAATCGGTGATGCCAGTGACTGCAATTGCTTTACATTGAAATGTTATTACGCTTAAATACGAATAATATGTACAGTGTGTATGATTCGCACTGGTTAATACAAAAAATTAGGAAAATTGTATTGCATGAATGATTTAGGATATTTGGTTAAACTATGGTTTGCATGTTTAATTGCACTGATTATTTATGTATTCTTTGCAAAATATATGTTAATTAATTATTTAATTGGCATACTAAAACTATATTTTACAAATAATACATAAATAACAGTGCAGTTAAACATGCCACCCATAGTTTTAACCAAATATCCCAAATCATTCATTCAATAAAATTTTTCTAATTTTTTGTATTAACCAGTGCGAATCATACACACTGTACAAATTATTCATATTTAAGCATAATAACATTTCAATGGAAAGCAGGTGCAGTCACCGGCATCACCGATTTTCCTCTAAAAAAATGCACGTCTTGTTGGAGTCAATAATGAATGATCGGAAGGTAGAATGACATATATAGATACATATCTTGATGCATCGTGTGCTTGTTGCTGCAATCGATCTAGCACTAGTTATATCTTAAATGCTTCAGAAAGTACCATCAATGAGCAAAAATTCAGAAAGTACCATAAGAGATGTATGAACAAATACTTTTGTGATCTACTAGAGATGAAGGATAAATGACTGACAGTTGCTTTGCTGATTGGAGATCATGAAAGCAATTAATAGCACTTGATGACAAGAAGAAAGATTAGAGCAAGAAATCTATGATTTGCAAGGTTTAAATTTTTTCTGTAACCTTAACTATATCTTCATGTGCTTTCCCCAAATTGGAGTAAAACTATAAATGAAATAAGTTGATGGTTTGTTTAATGCTTTAGATACTGCAATGTTTATTTTTTTATCTTACAGCATACAAGCTTATATCTGGCATTTGATTTTTTTAGGTTAGTTTCTGTTTTCAATGATTTCGACTTGTTTTACTAGGCTAACCTCATGGAAAAGCACACCAAAATTCTTGAGCTAATAGGCTAACCTCAATGATTTCGACTTTAGCTCTTATTCTTAATTTATTTGTTTTAAATTAATCTAATTAAGTTCAAATTTTTTTATCTAGATATATATTGAGTTGCATTAATTGTTACAATTGCTCTTTAGCTCTTATTCTTATTTTTTTTTTAAAAAAATTATTCTAATTAACTTCATTTGTTTTTTGATATAGGTATATATATAAAGATTGGAACAATGGAGAACTTGAGTTTATATGCTTGGATTGTGTATCAAAATAAGACGTGATAATCCTTCAAGAAGAATTCTTACTTATAGAGCTTTTTATTTTTGTTTATTAGGATTAATAACGATAAGTTGTGTACATAATAATTACACTTTTTGATGGATTGTATATATGTTTGACATTATGAAATTTTTTATTCTTAAATGATACGAATAATGCGCGCATATATATATATATATCTATAATATATGTACTTTACTTTTGACTAAATAATGCGTGTATAACAAAAGAATAATTCATGTATAATGTGAAAATAATTTCATAATAATGTGGGGACAAACGAATAATGCGCATACATGTATGTACCTTATTTATAACTGACTAATGCAAGTGTAACAAACGAATAATTCATGTATAATATGTCTGAATAGCGGTATAATGTGAGAATAATTTCATAATAATGCAGGGATAAACGAATAATGTGTGCATATACTTTCGTAAGATATATTGACCAACATAATAATTTTTATACGTACATTATTCGATTGTTATCGCTATATATTTATACAAGCATTATTCGAATTTTATCCCTACATTATACCACATTTCGCTGGTGGTTATATATACAATTATTCACGCATTATTCAATCGTTATTGCTAGATTTTTATACAGGCATTATTCAATCTTTATCCCTACATTATACAATATTTCACGGGTTATTTATACCATTATTCACCCATTATTCGATTCTTATCGCTAGAATTTTATACACGTATTATTCAATATTTATTCTTATATTATACTACATTTCACGTGTTATATATACCATATATATCATTCACACAATATTCGATAGATATCCCTACACTTTTATACGTGCATTATTCTAGCGTTATACCTACATTATACCACTATTCACAGGTTATACCATTATTCATGCATTATTTTATCGTTATCTGTACCACTTTATATGCATATTATTCGATCATTATACCTATATTATACCGCCATTCATGGGTTATACCATTATTCACGCATTATTCTATCGTCATCCCTACCACTTTATACGCACATTATCCGATCATTATGCCTACATTATACCGCCATTCAGGGGTTATACCATTATTCACACATTATATTATAATGTAATCCGTTTACAACGGTCGAATAAACGTTGTTATAGACGACTATAAACAACGTTCACGAATGAGTGTTGTAATAACTTACGTTCTTTTAACAACAGTCTACTAATGAACGTTGTAGAAGGTGTCATTTGACAACGAGCAACTACAATTGTTGTAATAACATAGAATAACATTCGTTTGCTCGTTGTAATGGCCTTTTCAACAATGTTCCCGTGGTAAACGTTGTTGTACACCTTTTACAAAAGCGATTTGACAATAGACATTTTATGATCGTTGTTGTATGCCTTCTTTTACAACGGTTGTTGATGCTCGTTGTCGAATTGACGTTGTTATGTCATCAATTTCTTGTAGTGTTTGAAATCACTATGTATGCCATGTCTGACACCCTCAGTCAAATCTATTATCCACTTATCCTATTTCTACTCCTCTCATATCTGTTATAGTAGATCTAACTAATGTACCATGTGGACAATGCCGCTTGTTTAGCATTTGTTTTGACACCCAAGTTATCATTGACAATTAAATGGTACATATGACCCTCTTCGTCTTTTGTCCTGTTGAGCTTCTTACTTAGTGCATCTGCTACTACATTTGACTTCCTTAAATGGTAATGTAACCAAAATTCATAGTCTTTTAAGAACTCCACCTATTTTTTCTACCTGAGATTCAATTTCTTCTCGATGTAAATGTACTTCAAACTCTTATAGTTTAAATACAAGTCAAACTTCTCACCATAGAGGTAGCTCAAGATCTTAAGGGAAAAAAAAACTATTGCCATAAGCTCTAGGTCATAAGTTGGGTAATTTTGTTCCTTAGTCTTATGTTGTCGTGAGGCATAGGCAACAACCTTATCATCTTGGATTAATATTGAACCTATGCCACTTGTGAGGCATCAATATACATTACATAGCCAACTCCATGTGTCAGGGTGATCGGTATAGTGGTTGAAGTTAGCTTGTTCTTCAGTCCTGGAAAGCAATCTTGCATCGATCATCTTAAACAAACTTGACCCCTTTACTTGTTAGCTTAATCATAGACTCATCTAACTTGGAGAAATTTTGGATAAATTGACTGTAATACCCAGCCAATCCCATGAAACTCTTGATCTCACTGACCATGTTGGTTGCTTGCAATTCATGATTTCCTTCACTTTCTCTTAGTCCACTAATATGTTATTTGCAAAAACAACATGGCCTAAGAATTTGACCACCTTCATCCAAACTCACATCTGCCAAAGTTTTTGTTTAGTTGATGCCCTCTAAGAGTCTCAAGCGCAATCTTTAGGTGTTTCATATGTTCTTTCTCAAACTTTGAATAAATCAAGACATCATATATAGAAATCATTACAAACTGATCTAAATAAGGTCTAAAAACATTCTTCATTAAATCTATGAATGTTGTCAGTGAATTAATTAGTCCAAATGACATCAATATATACTCAAAGTGGCCATATCTAGTCTTAAATGTTGTCTACGAAATATCTAACTCCTTGATTCATAACTAGTGATACCCCAACCTCAGATCAATCTTGAAGAAGTGTGTAGCTCTTTGCATTTGGTCAAAGAAATCATTAATTCTAGGTAAAGGTATGTTGAGATCACTACAAGTGCATATGATCACAATAGTAATATACGGTAGGAAATCGAATATCATCCTGAAGGAATAGTATATGGTTAACAACCTTAAATCCCAATTTAATTTTAGTCTTAACTTTATTAAGGTTTCAGATCGAGGTTTGGATACTTTAAACAAAAATCAAATGGAAAACAAACAATTGCTAATTTTAAAATTGTATCAAATAAGATTTGAGGTTATAGCAATTGTATCAAATAAGATTTTAAAATTGTATCAAATAAAACTGTATCATGTATTCACCTTTAATCTTTATTTCAATTAATCACCTTCTTGTTTTTGTAGCTTATAGCAATAATCATTAAGACTGTCTCTCGAGGCACGTTAATACCTTTTAGTCTCTTCCCTAATATCCCATCTCGAGGCATACAGACAACAAACTAATGCAATAAACATAGTAATCACATGCAACCTCATATAGAATCAATGACTTCTCAGTCAATTGATTCTTCTAGGTCTATACTATGATTATCCAATTGTTAAAACTCTCTCTCGAGTTAGTTTAACGATCTGAAATCAATTTATAGATGGTCTCTCAATAAAAAACATTAAGAACATAAAGTATAAAACAATACCTCTGAATAGATTAATCAAAATAAAAATCAAAGGTTCCTACGATCTAAATTACATCCTAGAAATCAAAATAACTTAGCCAAACATCATATATAGTTTGTAGCACAAAGAATTAAACAAATCAAAGATCATACTCTGCAGCTTTGACCCTGTTCTTCGTCTTTCTACTTTGTTCTGCTCTCTTCTCTTCTCTTTCGCCATTAATAGCAATTACAACCAACAAAAAGATTTATGAAAAACCTAATACATAAGTCTATTTATATAGATCCACTTAAAACTCGTAAAACACAACTTAAAAACCCTAAAAATATGATCCTAGTTGCACTATCCATGTACCAAACCGCGATAATATTGCTCATCCCTCAATCCTATCCAAAAGCCATGAATTTTGGCCATCTTTGCCACATTACCGTGGTACAAAATTGCAATATCAGCGCTTGAATTTTCTTCCTAAAAAATTTCACACACAATCATGTCTTTGGCTAATTTTTCACGCACTATCGCGGTAGTGCATCTTGCATTTGTTTTTGTGTTGTTTTCTTTGCGTTTTGGTGCATTCCTTTGAGTCTTTGGCCATACCCTACTTATATCTTATGTGTATGTCCCTTTTTGCATAATCTAAACTGTACAAACCATAGAAAACCTTCTTTGGACATTGAACCACAATTATAAACACATGAAAACCATATTGAAATTCTCTAATTGTATAAATAATATGCAATACTAATATAAATGATCATGCATCTAACTATAAATAAATGTAACCTATTTCCTACCTAAACCCATGCAAAACATATATAAAATATATATAATAATGTTAGTATACAATGCAACTAATAAATACCCTCAAACTTAAACTATTGTTTGTTCCTGAACAATGACTCAAACTCTAAAACTTATATACCATCCCATATAGAGTTAAATTCATTTCATTCATCATTGTAACCTCCATCTTCCATTCCTATAGTTTATGATTCATTGACACATCCCTAGGGTCATTCTGGTTGTCTAGATTTTTAATCCATCCTCCATTCTTCCTCAACTTCACCCTCTCATCTGTCGATATTTCAATCCTCCTAGACTTTGTAGATAATTTGCAGTCACCATCCCACTCATAAAAATTCTCTCGTAATACCGAAGTACATAAACCCTCTCAATGCCCTCCTTTATCTATCATTTATTCAAATCAAACTCTAGTGAGGATCAATGGTCTTTCTTTGAGGTTGTAATGTGGTCTAGCTCTAAGTATAAGTGTGACAAGATTTTCATTCTAACTGAAATGCATACTCATAGCAATAATAATAATCCATTTTGTTTGATTTTCTCTTTATGCTTGATCCACTTCGTATACTCCTTTGTTTTTCTAAGTTCAAGCCCTCAACCTTATTTTCACAGCTCCGTCAAACTTATTTAATTACATTCACTTCAGTTTGTATCCACACATACACTCATACAAAGCAGGAAGCTCAACTTTCATTGATAATATTGAAATACTACATAAATATATAACTTTTTTTTGCCCTTTTAAAAGAAAAAACAATAGCAAAAGCAAAATTAAAAACATATGTATCTTAATGTCAGCATCCCCTCCTTCTTTCACATCGTCAAAAGAAGCATTATTATAACTATGAGTGCACACAAATAGGTTCAATTGAGATATGCATAAAAGGATAAAGTGTTTATTATATATAATGTTTAGGTTCATAACAAGAAAACATGCTTTAAGGCTCTTAGCTGCAAAAGACTCTAAGTGTTGGGATCGGCCTTTAGGCTAGAACTCAAATAATAATAGCCTACATAACTTCTCTCCTAGAGTCATTCCTAAGCAGTGTTCAAGATAGATTTGATTATTTCAAGAGTCTGCAGGAATTTCTCTCCACTTGTGATTTGGTTTCCACTCCTTGCTTTTCTTAGCTTTCAGATTCTTAATTCACTTAAGACTAAAGAGTTTTGTCAAAGTCAAATTTTGGACAAACCAAACACACAGACTATTTGAAAGTACCCTAGTTCTTTGTCTCATCACACTAGAGAAATTTCTCATTTCATAGGTCACTTAGTGAAATTTTTAAAAATATAGCATGGATCTAGCCTAAATGACACTAATATGTTCTATATGCTCATGTCCTAAAACTAATATTTGCATGAATCAAACCTAAATAAATAATGATCATGATATCTAAATGTAATGAAACAATTTCAATAATAACTATGTAAATGAATGAATGTGTGACATGCCCATATATATGCAGTTCAAATGGAATGCAAGTGCACTATATATATATATATATATATATAGAGAGAGAGAGAGAGAGAGAGAGAGAGAGAGAGGAAGCATAACTCGTAATTGAAGAACATTTTTCTTTAATATGCACCCCCAAACTTAAACTGTGTCTTATCTTCGAGACCACAACTTCACAATGACGCACACATGGAGGAGAATACGCTGAAACACAAGCATTCGTACACACACTTGCAATCATAAAACCTGCACGGAAAAAAAAGATGACTAGTATTAGTTGAGTTGTTTACTAAAATGCATGCAAGTTTTTTTTAATAAAATGTATGCATACCTAAGAAATTAAATTCCACCATAACAAAAAATAAAATGAAATAAACGTAAAAATAAAACTAGTGGGTTGTCTCCCACTAAGCGCTATGTTTAACATCGTTAGCTCGATGTGGATACAAATTAACCGAAGCCCAATTTGTTGATCTTTGCGAACACCTTGGCTTTGGGCAATTCTTGCTTGATGATGTCAGGTGGCTGCATATATTTTAGCATTGGGTGATTTAACTGCTTTTTAGGAATTTTCTGTGGATGAATTGCATCGATTGACTCTTCAGTAGTGTGGCTAAGTGTTTAGTTCACTTTTGTGGCCTTCCCTTTATCTTGTTTGACTTCTATAGCTTCAATAACATGAGGACTGAGCTTTTCGATTGTTGCTTGAGTGTCAGCTTGTACCACAGTAATTTTTTTTGCATTCATGCTCTTTAGCAGGCTATTTCACATATTGATAGATTTTGAAGACAAATTTGTCACACGCCGATCCCTGGGTCGGACATCATATCTGTCAATCTAAGGCCCTGTCGTCGGGCGTCGCGCGACTCCAAGCTCGGCGCGTGGTCTGCCGAGGCAGGTGCGACAGTCATCATCATCTTTCCACAACCTCTATACACGAGGTTTAAATCATTTCTTAATTTCAAATAATCAATTTATTAATGCTTCACTAAGCAATTAGTTTCAAATCAAATTCACCGAATGTTCAAAATCATATTTATACTGGAAATCAAGATAATAGTAGTGGAAGCACTTTTCGGATCAAATCTTTCTAAATCATTGGACACTGTTTAACATACAATAACTAAAAATCATTAGTTTATCAATCAAAATAAAAACAGTGTTCAAGATGGTTAAAACAGTCCTGTGAATACATATACAAAAATATGATACATGATCCTCCGGTCCAAATTCAAAATATACATTGTAAAAACTGTACAAAACATAGAGACAATTTAACACAAAATATCACTCTCTCTCGCTCTATACATCCTCTAGTCTCTGGTCTGCATCCTCACTGAGCGCTGGGCTCATGAGTACCTGTAAAATAAAAATGGGGTGAGCTCGAAAGCCCAATGGATCTCCCCTACACATTAATAGCATTATACAAACGAGCATATGAAACATGCAAACAGTTTCAAACCATTAGGGGCGTTTCAAACACTTAGTCAGTTTATCCGTTGCGCTCTAATATCAGGAATTTACCATCTGATATTAGGAATTAACCAAAAGAGTGAACCACCTTCGGTATCCCAATTGTGGTCCTGAACACAATCAGGCACGACATCTTTATCTAACAGGAGTCTACCTGTGATCACCCTAGGTTTTATAATGTGTCCACGTCAACATGAATTTTTGAAAAATTCAAAATAAATATAAAAATGAGTGGAAACTTATTTTTAATTATCATTATATGATATTTAATCAAGATAAAATTTATTAGAACATTCAGATAGCTAGAAACGTGCACGGAAAAGTGTTAAAAAACAAGCGTCTTGCTGCCGACCGCGGTCAGCGACTGCGGTCCGTGAATGTGAAAACCCAGAAAATGTGCAGAACACTGTGGACCGCAGTCATTAAAGGCCGACCGCGGTCAACAGTGGAAAAATGGCAGAAACGAGAACTAGGTCACATTGGTGACCGGGGTCCATGAAGTGCCGACCGCGGTCCATAAAGGAATGACCGAGGTCCATAAAGTGAAGACCGAGGTCCATGAAGAGAAATCTGTCCAATGACCGAGGTCTAAAAAGTGACGATCGCGGTCCGTGTGCGAGTTATATATACATTCCAAGCACAGATTTTCTCATTTGCACTGAAATTGCTTGGGAATCGGAGAGGAGCGACGAGAGAGCGATTCAAGGTGAGTTTTATGATTTTCTTTGGGTTTTCTTTAAGTTTTGAGCTCATCTAAGAGTATTTGTTAATAGTTTGTGAATCAAAGTGATTAAGATG
>JAJIYU010018376.1:0-11237 GCA_030144865.1 Tinospora cordifolia
GTTTTCCTTGTTGAATCCCTTCAATCAACATTTTGAGCCATTTGTCTTGCCTTTGATCTTCCCTGATCTGATGCAAAAGATCCGGTTGACAATTGATATTGTGTAGATAGGCTCGTTCTTCATTTAATGTTACGCCCATCTTGAAATCTTTGATCAGTTGGTACATCTGACCCTTTTCCTCCTCCTATTTGCTGAATTTTCTATTGAGGGCATCTGCTACTACGTTGGCTTTTTCCAGATGGTAATGGATTTAGAAATCGTTGTCTTTAAGGAATTCCATCCACCTACATTGCCCGAGGTTCAATTCTTTTTGGGTATAGATGTATTTCAGACTTTTGTAATTTGAAAAAAAGTCAAACCTCTCACCATACAGGTAATGCCTCCATATCTTCAAGGCAAACACTATAGCTACTAGTTCTAAGTCATGTGTTGAGTAGTTTCATTTATGAATTTTTAGTTGTCGAGAGGCATAGGCAACAAATTTTCCTTTTTTGCATTAAGACTGCACCCAATCCATCTTGTGAAGCATCTATGTATAGAACATACGTTATGCAATGAGTTGGAGTGACTAGGATAGGGGCCGAAGTCAATCTTCTCTTCAGTTCTTGGAATGATTGTTCACACTTTTCATCCCAATCGAACGGAACTTCCTTTCTGGTTAGCCTTGTCATATGCTCCACTAATTTGAAAAAGTCTTCAATGAATCTTCTATAGTATCCAACTAGGCCCAAGAAGCTTCGGATCTTGATGACCGTCTTAGGTTGTTTCCAATCTGTGACGGCTTCCACCTTTTCAGGATCTAGAAAGATACCTTCCGCTGATACTACATGACCAAAAAATTTGATTGTCTTCATTCAGAATTCACACTTGTTGTATTTGGCATATGGTTGGTGTCTTCTGAGTGTTTCTAACACAATCCTCAGGTGTTCTAAGTGTTCTTCTTTGGACTTGGAGTATATTAGGATGTCGTCAACAAATACCATGACGAATTGGTCAAGGTATTGCCTAAATACTCGGTTCATTAAGTCCATAAATGTTATTGGGCATTGGTTAAACCAAAAGGTAATACTATAAACTCGAAGTTTCCATATTGAGTCCTAAAGGCAATCTTGTGAATGTCTGTTTCCCAGATCCTCAACTAATGATACCCTGATTTAAGGTCAATTTTTGAGAAGTGAGTAACTTCTCTCAATTGATCAAATAGGTCATCTGTCCTTGGTAAAGGGTATTTGTTCTTTACTGTCACCTATCGATTTTTGATAGTCGACGCAAAGTTTCATAGATCCATTTTTTTCTCACAGACGATACTAGAGCCCCCCAAGGTGATTCACTTGGTCTGATGATTCCTTTCTCCCAAAGCTCGTCTAGTTGAGTATTTAACTCGATTAATTCTACTGGTGCCATACGGTATAGAAGTATAGCTATGGGGTTGGTTCCAAGTTGGAGTTCAATCTTGAACTTGATGCCTGTAGTTGGTGGTAGTCCAGGTAAGTCATCAGGGAATACGTCTTCATAGTCTCAGACCACTTCTAGGTTCTTGATCTCTTTCAGTCCTTCAAAGTCCTCTTGTAAGAGGTTTTCGAGGTTATCTATTTGCCTTAAGCAGTTCATCGTGGCCATCATTGGGCTCCTAAGCAACCTATAAATATCACCATTTATCTTAAAGGTTTTTCTTGAGGGCAACGTTATCGTCACTCTTTTCTTGGGACAATTGATTTGTGCCTGGTACTGGTCCAACCAGTCCAAACCCAATATCACGTCATACCCGTGGAATGGGAGTACACGGAGGTCAGCTGAAATCAGCTTATCCCCATTCCCCAAACATAAGGTCATAGGTACACATTTTCTTTGATGTAATAGTAGTTCCTATAGGTGTTGATACATTCAACGTTATAGGCAAAATCTTTGTTACTAGTTGTAATCTATTAACTAGTTTTTTTGAAACAAATGACCTTGTAGCATCCGAATCAAACAGTAGTTTCACAGCAATGTTAAACAATAGGAATGTACCTTCAACAGCGGGGATTTGGTCTTCAAGAGCATCAACGATAGAAAATACTCTAACCTGGTTTTGCCCATGGCCCTGGTTCAGGTTTTGCACCCGACCTTGGTTCTGATTTTTTCCCTGAGTGTTATTTTGTAGAGTTAGTTGTTGTTGAGGATGTACATTCTGTTCTCCCCCTTGACTATTCAGAGGTTGTTGCTACTGTTGCGTCTAGGTTTTGGTGGGACAAAACTTCGCTATGTGTCCTCGCTGGTTACAATGGAAACGCCTTCCTTGACATCGAGCCAACTCTAATTGTTCTTTCGTGGCTGGTTTGGGTCGGTTTTTCCATTGGGACATTTTGTTTTCATTGTTATGATTAGCATTCCTTCTCTTCTGATCTCCCTAGTGATTTATGTCACCTTCTAGTCTCTTGTTTCTGTTCCTTAAACTTTGCTCGAAGTTTAGCTCTTACTTTAAGGTTAATGCCCTGTCTACGACTTCTCTATATGCCTTTGGGCAAGCTGTCTTTATTAATTTTTGGATCTCAATCATGAGACCCTGAGTGAAACGGTTGACCTTGTTCTTCTCTTCACTAATTAGTTCAAGTGAAAAGTTGGCCAATTCGATAAATTGGGCCTCATACTCGGTTACCGTCATCTCTCTCTGTTTCGACTGAACGAAATCCTTCTGCATCTTCGTCAGTGTTGCTTCAGGGAAGAATTTTTCATAAAATATCTCCTAAAACTCTTCTCAAGTCATTTAGCTAACATTAACGGTCGGGTCTACCTTTAGTATCTGCCACCAGCTTCTAGCTGGTCCCTTAAATTGATGGGTAGCCAACGCTACCCTATTAGGACCCATTACTCTCAACACATCCAGGCGTTCTTCTAATTCCTAGTACGAATGCTCAGTTGTTAAGCTATCAACAGTACCATGAAATTATGATGGTCCCAGCTTCTTTAGTTCTAACAACAACTTTCTATGTTCACCGTCTTTCAGGTCCTCTGGTTCCTTCTGATGATCCAAAATCTCAAGTGTTGGAATTGGTTGTTGCATCGGAATCTATTCCTGCACCTACAGCTATGGTATCACCTACAGTATCATTCGAGATAACGTCCTTTCTATCTATTCCATCACTCTTCTCGTAATTTCAGTCATCATATGTTCCATCCTAGCCTCAGCCATGTCGTTTTGCGCTTCCTGAGAGTTGGTGTCGTTAGATGTAGCACCTCTTGTTGCGTATCTCCTAGGTTCGGCCATTATCTACATATTAACGCGAATTTAGTATTCGTTTCTGCCTTTTTGTTTAGTCCGTCCTATCATAACTCTAGATTCATGTTTCTAGGTTCTCAATTTGTTTAGTGGCCTAATAGTTTATTCTTCTAAGTCATTTTTATTTTTTGGGTATAAGATTTGGTTTCATACAAACAGTAAGATAATCATACATTCAATCATTCGAGAAGTTTATGCTAGCATAGTAAAATTCTAAGCTTCTGCTTACGCCTCCAGTTGATGTGTCTCATACCACCCTTGCCATTTGACATAGATTTCCACCCATAGATTTCATTACGCCCAATCAATTTCGAAAATGTCTCAATTTCTAAGGCTTCTCAAACCCCACTATACTTGACTATCCCATACCAGCCAAATATAGGGAAATAAATTTGTCCAAAGCCACCGATCATTCACCAAACATAGTTCGTCATTCTCCGAGTTTAGGATTCTTTTGTACCTTCAAATTCTTATGTGTCCCATACCACATAGAAACCAAAGACACGAGATCCTTCCAATCTCGTGCCCTGACCAAACAAGTGTTCGTTGTTCACACATTTTCAGTTTCTAACTTATGTTCTAAAAGTTTATTCATGATTTACTGTGCCACCCTTGGCAACCCCCAAGTCTCTATTAAGGTCTCTTTCCTAGACCTAGGTTCTCAATTCCTGTTTGAAAGGTCCTTATATCGAACCAACAATCTTCGTATATCCATAATACCACCCTTGGCATCTCCTTTGAACTTTAGTAAATTCTTTGCCTTTAGTTACCCTCTCCTGGTTTTCTCGTAGAAAAATAATTGTGTTCTTCAACTCTGACTACTTGTCTGAGTTGGCAGGACAACCTCCAGATTCGACGACGAGATCAAAGTCTGCTTAGTACCGTGCTTTCTAGAACAGGATAACCCATCACCCTTTCAACATTTAGTTTTACTCAGGATAAAACTTACCCACTATCAACTCAACACGTAATCTTTGTATCTAAACAAAACTGTTGAAAACATATATCTTTTTTCAAAAAACATTTTTTTTCAAAATCATTTCAGTTTCCAAAACGGGAGGTAGAGCTTCTAAAATAAATAAATAAATAGTCTTACCTAACTAGTCAATTCCTTCTAATTCTTACCCAAGGCATCTAAAGCCTATGCTCTGATACCACATTTGTAACACCACACCTCCCGAGCCTCAACGTCCTCGTCATCTAACAGTATAACTTTCTTCAATCAATATTCTTCGACCGCTCGGGAGGCGGGTTCGTGCTACGTTATCCTTTTTTCCTTTTAAGTCCCAGACTCGTGAAACTTCTTGCATACATTAGTCTATGTACAAAATAATTCATGACATTATAAATAAAAAATCTTTTATTTATTTATTCTAAAATTATGAGTACACGAACTATTACAATGGAAAATAAATTCAAAACTTAAATAAATAATTTGGCTTGAGGCCATGTGCCCTACAATAAAATAAATAAACAAAAAGAATTCCTAATAAATAATCTTTAATATAGGCTGATAAATTAATTTCCTGAAATGTGAAAAATGAGGGGGTGAGCTAAAAAGCTCAGTAAATCATTCCATTTATTAAATTTATTATTTCGAGCAAATAATACAAGCATATCAAACACTTTCATGGATTTAATCGATTCAAACAATATATTATTTCAATTGTAATTTAGACTGAAAGGGGTTAACCTCTGTGTTCCAAATCTAGGGAGAGAGATCAATCCTTAAACTCAAACCCTTCTCTGTGAAATGAGATCACTTCTGAAACCTAGTCCACTCTGGTATCAATCCTGACAGCCAATTCAAAAGTCCAATCTTAGCTTAGAACACACACGAAGAGCATTCATCCACGTGCTGGTACGTAGTTGAAATCTTTATTTAATCTTATTTTTTTGTGTGCAAGAGCATAATAAATATTTCAATAATATTTAAACACTCCAATAGTATAACACCATGTATCAACATTTACATAAATGAAATAATGATTTTTTATTTCTGATGTAGAAGACTGTACAAGACGCAACTTGTAATACCCCAACCCCCATATCCTTAAGCATTGGATATAACTACCATTCTCTTGATAGTGGACTTAACCAACTGATGGGTCGGGCCGGTGTTACTTTATAAGTGACACACACTTGTTCTTCTTTTTTTCAATATCTCTTGCCTTTGTATAAAAATTCAAGAATACAAAATTTTCACTTTCTTAAAATCAAGGCAAATTAAAAGAGATAAAGAAATTCAAACTATTTTATTCATAATAGAAAAAATTGAAAGTACAAAACTTTTCAAAAAACTAATTATTACAACGAAAAACTTCAAAATACTTTTCAGTAGAAAAGATTTAAACTTTGGGCAACATGCCCTTAAAAATTCTAAAAATAATAAGATAACTTTCTAAGAACATCCATATTCAACTGCTTCATAGGTTTCACATTCCTAAAAAAATAAGAAAGGAAGGAGTGAGCACATATCCCAGTAGATCCTTTTTCGAAAAACCATGTTTCATATTCAAACTCATAACACAATCATATTCAAACACTTGCAATCATTAGGCGTTTCAAACAACAATTTGTTCAAGTCGAGTCTCAAACCAAAAGGGTCTTTAATCCCTTGATGCTCTTAACTAAGTAAACGGTAACCCCACTTGGCATCAACCCGTTAGTGGCACGTGTCGGCATCAACCTGTTACATGTGGTGACTCACAAGGTACTGTAGTACACGACCCTCAAGTACTTAGGTCTGAAAACCATATGACCTAACTCATATGAAAAGAACATCTATAGCGTCACCTTGACCACTATGATAGTACGTGGTTATTATCACCATCGTCTCAGCTTAACTCTCATATCATGATCTCATAAAATAAATTTTAGAATATGAAATCAAACTAAAATTCAGAATACATACAATCAATTCATGAAACACTCATAAAACATGCATCATACTTTAATTTAAAAGCCTAAGCATAATACTAATATGGCATAGATGATATAATTGTTTAAACATGAATCAAAACTGAAAAACTAAAATAAACTTTTAAAATTCTGAAACTAAAATTGAAAATCTTTGATTTCAGTGAAAAACACACAAACCATGAGTATGCCATAAATTTAAATAAGAATAGAAGGGTGTTCTAGAAATCATTTCCACGTTGTGACGCTTTCTTCAGAAATTTCTACAGCAATTCCCTCACGTACTAATGTCAATGAAGATCACCCAAATTAATTCTCCAACCCAAGAGAAAACTTCATACACACAAGAGAGAGGAAAGAAAGGTGAGAAGAGGCGCCAAGAAGAGGGCTTAAAGAAAATAAGATGAAATTTCAACTCTTATTTTTGGAATGAGGGAAGTGAGAGCCTAGGGGGGTTTATATAGATTTTCAAAGGGAGAAAAATAGAAACTTTTGAGTTTTCTTGGAGTAAAATACCTTAATTCTCTAGAATTTCATATTTCCTAATTATAAGAGGAAAATAATCATTTTTGAATTTTTTTCAGAATTTAAAAATCAATTTTTGGTATTCATCTCGATTTTTTTGTTAATTTTGGCGAATTTTTCGTCAATTTTTTTTGCATTTTTTTCCGGCGCATCGAATCATCCTTAAGACATGCACACGGATGAGATCAGAGGGTTGAGATTGGTGCGCGCGGAATCGCACTGTGCGACTTCGCGATCGGGATTTTGCAACTTTGATCGCGGGCGCCAGATCGTCCTTGATCATCTTCGTCCGTTCGATCTTCGTGATCTTGTGCGCTTGGGCGTTGGTGCGGATAATCTTGCGGCAGTCGGATCACGAGATCGAATTCAGATCTACGGTTCGTAGCCGTTGGATGCGTTTTGAATTATATTTATATGATTTTCAGCTGAATTTTATGATCTATTTTCGGATTTTTGCCAAACTTAATCCAAATTGATTTTCTAATCTTGTTTTCATCAAAATTACACATATCCTTGTATTTTTGGCTATGATATCCCATGTTATACATTATATTCACATATTTTCTCCCAAAAATTCGTTAAATTGATTTTATTCCTTATTTGGCTAAACTAGAACTTACCAAATTTTTCATCCGTCAATTTCGTATAATTCTCTAAATAAATTTTTAAATTTCATACAAATTTTTGAGATGTTATACAACTACAGAGCATACTCTTTCAAAATACGAAAGATGGCTTTCGATTTATGATATAAAAGATCGTACAAGACGTAACTACAAAGCATACTCTCTCAGTCATGAACAACATAATAATTTAATAGCATAAAAAACATAAATTAAACTAAGCACGCAAACAAGTATTATTTAAATCAAAATAATAAATTAAAAAAAGAAAAAAGAATTTCACCTCGAGATCGCTTCCTAAATCTGTGTAGCACTTTGTTGCTACTACCTTGCAGGCTATTTAAAATAGCTCGAGAAAAGAAAAGGGGTTGAGGGTGTCAAGAAGGAGGCAGAGAGAGAGCAATGAGAATTTCAACTCTTGTTCTGGGATGAATGAAATGAGTGAGATAGGGGATTTATATAGAGTACCTAAGGGTCATATCTGACATTTTTTGCCTTCATAATCAAGAAAACATCCATTTTTGCTTGTTTTGGGCGGGTAGATGGTTATGGTTTTCGATTTAGGATTTTTTGGCATCTTTTTTTGCACAAATCAATGGCAAAATTTTTTTTTCTTTACTATATTTTACTATTAACTAACCTTACTATATGTTTAGTAATAATATATTAATACATATAGCAATTAATATACATACAAATATATATATATATATATATACCAATTTATATATACCAATCAAATGTCACATATATAGACACCAATTAATATATATTCATGTGTCTATACTAATTAAATCCTATATGCATACATATATACAAAATAATTGGGGTGTTACATTTATATGAAAATCTTAGAAAGATTTTAGATACATGTAGCATCTATCTCAAATTTGCAAGGAATTTATTTAATAAAGTTAGAAAGATCTTTCTATGGACTAAAACAGAAGAATGTGGCACAACCATCTCATTGGGTGTTTGTCTAAAAATAGTTAAAAAATGATTTGATTTGTTTATATGTTTTCATTAAGCAAATTTGATCAACATTTGTTATAATTGTTGTGTGTATTGATAACTTAAACTTTATTGAGAATCCTGAAGAACTTCCAAAAGCAACAGATTACTTAAAAGAACGAATTTAAAATAAAAAATCTTGATTAAACTAAGTTTCGTCTTAGCTTGCAGATTAAACATTTATCAAGTAGAATTCATATTCATCAATCAACTTATAAAGAAGAGATCTTAAAATGATTTTACATGGATAAAATCACTAAGCACTCAAATGGTTATTCATTTATTTGATGTGACTAAAGATTTTTTTGATATCAAGAAGATGATGAAGAACTACTTGGTCCTTCAGTATTACATCTTAGTGTAATTGGTGTATTAATTTATTTTGTTGTGACGACCCAAGTTTTGATACACAAAAATTTTTGAGTCTGATATATTTATTTTTAGGAATTTTAATGGAAATGCATGAATTTATCTCAATTTTAAATTATTTATTAGAGACAATTAGAATAATGGAGAAAAATATAATTTTGAAGAAAAATACATGAAATTATAAGAAAAACATAATTTCTGAAAAGGAATGATTTTTGAGATTGATTATTTAATTTTTAAAATAATTATGAAATTTTTAGAGTAATTAATAAAATTTTTGGAAGAAAAATATGATTTTTGGTGGATTATTCAACTTTAAGAAAATTAATTGTATAAATAATGAAAACGATGTGTAATTGAAAGATCTTGATGAGAAATGATGAATAAATGATTTTTAATAATTTTAGAGAAAAATGGCAAAAAATTAAGATATATATATATATATGTATGTATGTATGTATATACAAAAAGAAAAGGAAAAAGATATAAAAAAAGAAAAGAAATAAAAAAAATAAAAAAAACGAGAGGGGGGCCTGGACCAGCCTAGGCCCTTGTGGGCCAAAAGCCCAACCCGTGCGAGATTCAGTTTGAACAAATGACTCGTCAGCCCGATTAGGCAGGTTGGCCCGCCGCCCCAAAATAGGTCATGCCCCTTTTTCTATTTTTTTTTTTTTGACGATTTTCAGCACAATTTTTGACATTTTTCTAGGTGATTTCTAGCGAAAAACCATGAGAATCCATGGTTTTAGCCATCAAGTCCCACTTCTTGAGCAAGACAGTGAGTAATGCTAACTGGTCATCCTGCATGGAAGCTCAAAGGCCATGTGGATGGCCACGTGACACCTTATTTTGCTATGTAAACACCCCCTTCCATGCAACAAAACCACCACTTGAGCAAGAATCTTCTGGTTTCCAACTCCTCCTCCTCACAGCCCAAAGCTTGTAACTTCTTCATTTCTCATACGTTTTCTCTGAAATTTGGCTCATTTCGAAGATCTTACAACCCTTTCAAAGAGCCCCAAGCCCCTTTGCCCAAGTGCACAACCACCTGAGACGAAAACAACCAAGAAAAGGGGTTGTTCACCATGTTTCAAACCCATAAAACAGAAAAAATATATTGAATCAATTTTTGAAGAGCTAATTCCTAGGTCATTTCAAGTCTGTTCTTGATGTAAAACCCCTCTTTTTCTTCTTTATTACGTGTACTTCCATGTCCAAGTGGTGGAAATCAAATACTGAAACTTTAAATATGTTTCATAAGGCTATGAAATTGACTGTCTGATCAACTGTTTCGATAACTTCTGCAGAAAGCAAGCTTTGGGACTAGATTGGAGTCAATGTTTGGAATACCTAGCGGAGTCCGTCTGGACTAAGATCAGAGGCGTTTTGAACCCCATACTTGGGACTACGAAAGGGTAAAAACTCGAACCAAAAGCCTCTGTAGTTCATATTTTATATGCTTGCAAACATGCCTTGTTAGTTAGGTATTATGGACTTAAAAAAATTCTAGAACACCCTTATGCATGCCATGTTTTGGAGTTGTTTTTTAGAGTAAATATGACTATAGTTGCCTACTGTTTTGGGTATAACTTAATTAATCAAATTTCTAGGGCTAAAATTTTGCAAAAACAATAAGAAACAACCTCAGTTTGGTACTGGAACCAGAGTTGATAGGCACTTGAAAACCATGGGGGATTTGAACTATTTAAACAATCTGTTTCATGACAGAAACGTAGGAGATTAATTGACTAATCAAATGAAGGAAATTTGAGCTGAAATTTGATGGAGAGGTCACTAGACATGTTAATAGTATGTGTACCAAATTTTAGGGCATTCTAAATTTGCAAAATAAGTCAACCAATTCACTAAGTGACTGCCTGTCATAGGGAATACGGGATTTCACAGCCTCTGTTAGTGCACTTAGAAACCTTAGTAAATACTGTCCAAAAATCATGAAATAAAATTTTGGTAAAGGTTTAGGCGGTCTAGATGAAATCCAAAAAGTTTCGCATAAATCTGACTTATGGATTTATCGCAAAAAAATCGGCAAGTTTGTAGTGCAAGAGAGCAAATAGCTCAAAATTAGGCTAAGTGTTGGAATTTAGAGATTTTGACCCAATTTGGGCACAAATTGACTAAGAGTGACTAGGTTGACCATGTTGACTAGGTTTGACCGATTGACCGAACCTTGACCAAGACGATTTGAGTCGATCAAAATTAAGTAGGAACAGTGAAATTAGAGATTAAGCCACAATATGGATAAAACTGAGATTGAGTTTAATTGATGCAGATTTGAGTGAGCACTAAGGGACAGGGCTAGTTGTCGACGGGACATTGATGCGCAGGACTCAAAGTGAGTAGTTTGATTTAGGTGTTTTCTGTGACTTGTTTTTTGCATAAAACTTGTGTAAAATGACATAGTTTAAATGGTTTCACGAGATTTGGATACATTTGATTGGTTTTGAGATGTGTAGATGTACATGGGGTCAGGGTACTTGATGTGATTGTGATAGACTCAAGGGCCAAGCGTC
>JAJIYU010018377.1:0-11240 GCA_030144865.1 Tinospora cordifolia
GTGCTCTAATGCTAAGAAACTTGCCAATAATTCAAATTTTCGTGCCCCCCAAGCACAAGGGATTAGCAAGTGATTTTTTTGGAAATTTTTGGGATTTTAGAAACCAATTTTTGAATTTTTGAAGTATTTTTAATGATTTATTTTGGATTTTCGTTTATTTTATTCGAAGCATCGAATATCGGCCGTCGGATCGTCCTGGGGATTTCACTCGTGATCAAGATCGGGCGGATAACATCTGGAACGTTGGATCTGCCTCGAGACACGTGTTCCAATTAGATTAGAACCGTCAGATCGTTCTTGGATCAAGCAGTTGAATCAGATCTTCAATCTAGTCCGTTGATCAACCTCGATCGGAGTGTACGTTCATGATTTTGTTTTGGCGGTTGGAATCTCGACTGTTGATGGTCCTCGATGACAGCATCAGATCGCGATCAAGATCATCAGATTTGATCTGCACCGTTGATCATCTTCGAGCACAGCACCGGTTCGCGATTGGATCTACACGGCTTTGATCTCCGCCGTTGGATGAATCTTGAGTTCCGTGTGCGGATCTGATTTCACGATCAACGAAAATGATCTTGTTTGTTCGATTAGGCCGATCGTTTCTGGACTGTTCGATTCTCCTCGATTCCGGGTTGTTCGCGATCTCTGATTTTGCTTCTTAATCCGAGCCGTTGGATTTGGATGACAATTTTTGGCCATTGGATCTACGTGATTCGGTACTCCTGAACGTCGTTTAGGACTTTGATCTTATTCGTTGGATCGAAGAGATTGAGTTTGGACCGTTGGATGCAGTTTCTAATTACCAAATCACTTTCTAAAGCGTCTATAATCCGAATTTTGCCAATTAGACACTTCCTATTTGATAAAAAATTGATTTTCATGTATATTCCCTTCCATTTTGATAATTTGCTAAATTTTTCTCCTTTTTAATTATTTATTATTACATTTATTTTATATATTTCCATTTCTTTAATATTTTTAATGCTATTAAATAATCAATATTTTTCATTTTCATGTATTTTTATTTATTTCATATTTCATTTTTAGGTAATAATTTATGGAGTTATACACCAATAATGCTTTATACATGTACACTACATTTTTATTTAATTATACAAGATTTTTTTCTATGTACATATTCTCCTAATATGTAATATTAACATTTATTATGCTAACACCCACCTTATTTATTCACATGTTAACCCATATGTGTATATACTTTATTTCTATTTATTTCTTAAGCAATTCCTTAAATTTCATAATTAATTTTACTAAACCTTAATTTTTTATTTAATTATCAAATTAAGGTCTTATTTGTCTATTTTATATTATATTTCTAATATATTTTATTTTTCATGTGCCAACCCACAATTTGCACCCGAAATTTTTTTTTTAAATCTTTGAAATTATTTTCACTTGATTTATTTAATTTCCTCAAACTTATTCATTTATTTTAAATTATTTGACAAAAATTCTGGGGTATTACAATGCTTAAAATTATATGAATGATGAATGTTGATTGAATGATGCATGATATCATGATCCATGCTATGTGAATTAACATGCCTATGATGATTACCATGGTCATGATGTCCACATATTCATATACCTAATTTAATATGTTGTTTATGAGATTGGTTACTAAAGAAAGATTAGTAAAGATTGTAACCATGTACTGGCGCGGTGATGGATTTCATCGTGAGTGTTTCAACCCGAATTTGACTTGCCAATTATTTTGATGTTTTTGATTTTTTGAATTGGAATTGAGCGTTTGGATTTACCCACTTCCTAAATTGTGAACTAGGCATTTGGATTGACCCCACTTCACTAATGATGGGTTTGAGTGTTCGTATTTGACTTCTCTCCCTAAATCTGGAACAGTAAGGCGTGTTCCTTTCGATCTTAACGTCAACTGATAACAAGTAACCATTTGAATTACCTAATCTATAAAAGTGTTTGACATGTATGTTTTATTTTATTGAAATAATGATTAAAATATTTGAGATGATCCATTGGGATCTTGAGCTCACCCCTTTTTCTAACATTTCAAGAAACTAAAGATCAGAGGCTACGTGGGTGATAGAGATTATTTTTAGAGTTTTCTGTTCCAGTTTTGTCTTGATGGTGCATGTTGAACCTAGTTGCCTTTGTTACTTTTAAAATGTTTCATTGAACTAAAAGGTCCTTACTCCCTTGGATATTGAAATTGATTTTTCATTAATGATATTGATTTATTTCATTTAAAGATTTTCAAGTGTTTCATGTAAAATCTGCATGAGTTAATGTGTCGGAGGAATTCTCATGGGATTGAGATAGTGAATAGATATCAAGAAAGAAAAAGAAAAGAGATAAAGAGATGCACTGCCTCTCGAGTGGCCATGAATGATGTTACATGTGATGCTAATGTGCTGAATTGTTGACCTCAAGGGTAGCATGGAAACTGTGCCCTTTGAACCAGATTTATTAGGCCATAAGGTGGAGGTGAGGTGTTACAAAATGCCTTATTAGTGAAAAACAATTTGAAATTATCAAAATTTAGAAAATAAAAATATTTTGGGTGAAAATAAAAATATTTTGGGTGAAAATAAAAATTCTAAACTTGCTGATAATTAAAATAAATAAATTACAAATTTACAGAGTTCTAATACAAAAATCTTAGCACACATGGATAAGGATTCTATGTGTTATTAGTCTTAAAAATACTTAACTATCATGTAAAATGTACATGATATTTGTGTTTAAATGTTAGGATTAGATTAATCATAGAATGATTAAAAAAAAAAAAAGAAAGAACAAAAACACACACAACACACACACACACACACACACACACACACACATATATATATGAGAATAAGGGTAAGAATGCAATGGTCTTAACAATGGTGCCATATTATAATAGAAATTAAAAATAAAGTATCAAGTAGAGAAATATAAGTTTTGACTTATTGAAATTATCATACGAAATTATCATACTTTACTAAAAATGTAAACCTGGATGTATGATGCAGGGCAAGCTATCAACTAAATCCAGAAGACGAGGATCAAGTGCACCGAACATCTATACAGGTAGAGATGACTTTTGGTTTTAAACTATTACATATGTTTTTGTTAGCTTAGGGCTGCAATTCTATGAATAAATGTGGATGGTTGATTTGACAATGTTTTAAATCTCTGATTATATGTTCAATGTTATGGTCATGTTTATTTGATAATTGGTTGGTAACATGCTAGACTTGTTATTTATTATAGTAGAATACCTTGCTTATAATCATGATGTACTCGTATAAAAAACATAACATGATGAAACGTTTCACTAAGAAAAGATTAATAAAGATTAATAAAGATTACAACCACATAGTAGCACGGTGATAGGCCACTTGATGTTATTGTGGGTCTTCTAATCCACAACTCAGCTTCAGCCATTTATTTCACTAATGATAATTAATAAAATACTTATTAAAATGGGTGGAGTCCAAAATAGACCCCACTTCCCTTGAATGATGAGATGGGTTTGAGAGTCCAAAATATAACTCATTCTCGTGATTTGGGACACTGAAGAAAATTCACTTATAGTCTTAATGTCAATTGAGAACCAACACATTGTTTGAAACCTTAATCTATGAAAGTGTATGACATATGTGTTTTAATTGGTTAAAATAGTGATTTAAATATTTGAAATACTCTACTAGCTCTTTGAGCTTACTCCTTTTCTAATGTTTCATGTATTCATTGACCAAGGGTAGTCAGAAACTCATGGGAGCTCATTACTTCAACACATGTTTTGTCTTCTTCTTCTTCTTCTTCTTCTTCTTCTCTTTTCTAATGTTGGGCATTTTGGCCCTATATCTTTTCTTTTATTGAAAACTTTCCTTTTGAACCATGAAAGTCATAAAACCTAATAAGTTTATTTAAATAGTGTTTCCATCTTCGATTTAAATGTGGGTTATAAAATTTGAAATTTTTATTTCTTATTGTATATATTTTGAAAACTAGTGATGATGTTTCATATGACTTGTGTGTCCATGAAAGTAATTTGATTAATGGGTATAGATAGATGTGGTAATGTCCTGTCTCTTGAGTGAGCTGATGTTTTAAGAAATTTTATGCTATTATATTATTATTGATGTATAAGGACAATTCGATAAATGTGCACTCAAGGATGGCCTTCGGGAGGTGGGTTGTTACAAACTCAAAGATATTGAATAGTTGGAAAAATTTTTAGATCAATTTATGGTGGCTTGAACGGATCAATTCATGTATCTCAACAATTATGCTATGAATAGGGTGAGTCATTGCATGGGAAGTTAAAAATTATTTAGGTTTATCTCAATGCGATTTATTGACATCTTGGAATTAAATTCACACATTACTTTACTTTAACACACTAAGATAGTTGGTTTTTTTTAGCAAATTTTCCTTGTTGTCAAACACTCTCAAAAAGATTAGATTTTTAATGACCGTAATACCTTAAAAAATTATAAGAAAAATAAATAATAAATGAATAATAATAATCATGATGATGATGATGATGATGATTAACCCAAAAATTTGTAAAAAATATTCAATAAATAAAAATTAAATAAAATAATTTTATAAAACTCAACGTTGAGAGTTTTATAGAAATTTTGGGGCAAAAGACATACATAGCAACATATAAAAAGATTGGTAAATGGAAAAAAAAGGAGGAGAAATTGATGTGACTACCACGACAATAGATTTCCATATCGCAGTAGTGTGGCGAGTTGCCAAAAAAAATAAAAAATCATCAAAAAAATGAGTTCCTCAAACCATTACCATAGTAACAAAATTGGTTACTACAGTAATGCGGCGAATTTTCAAAAAAAAGAAGAACACAAATGTGTGATAAAAGTTGCTAAAAACCTTCAAAACCCTAAACAGACCACTTGCAATTTGTGTGCATAGGGAACACGAAGAATGAGGATTTTAGAAGGTTTTCTACATTGGACATACCCAAACTTCCCATGCTCATTAGGACTCCATATAAACTCGTGCTTGGGCACTCACTCTCTTCATCCCAGGAAGAACAATACAATTTTCTTCTTGCTCTCCTTGCCTCCTTTTTGACATCTCTTTCATTCTTTGGCTATTCCAAGCAACAATTAGAGTAGTAGGAAGGTGGAGAAACAAAATTTTGCACAAATTCAGTGCTAGAAGTTGTGAAGGTTCAACAAAGGTCTCAAGGAGTTTCGAATCTCAAGATCAAAGATTAAGTGATTGGGGTGGAGATGATTTTTTATTTTAATTTACTATTTTGATTTATGTAAGGCTTGCATGTGTGATCCACTATGATCCACTATTATACATGTCATGTAGAATATGCATATTTAGGCTTACATGAATAAGATACATGATCTATGATGTTATGCTATGAAGTTACCATGCTTAGGTATTTAATTCATGTTTATATCTATTTTACATATGTGAATGCTATGCATTATCCTTAACAAAAGATTAATTAAGATTCTAACCATGTACCAGCGCGATGAAGGATTTCTTCTTGTGTGCTCCAACTTTAGACCTGACATACCAGACCTTTGATTTGGAACTGGGCATTAGAATTGAACCTAGACTGAACTGGGCTCATGTAGTGATCCTGCTTCACTGGTAAGGGTTTGAGTTTCTAGAGTGATCTCTCTCCTTAGACCTAAAAAACAAAGAGTGAAACCCTTTCGATCTTGACTATAACTGTGACCAATGAATTGTGTGAATCATATAATATTTAAAAGTACTTAATATGTTTGTCTTATTTGATAAAATAATGACTTAAACATTTGTAATGATCAACTAGGCTTTAAGCTCACCCCTTTTTTCTAATCTTTTAGGAAATTGATAAATCAAGGCTACATGGGAGTTGTTTAGAATAATTTTGTTAGATTTTATTAAATTGAAGCGTATGTTGACCCAATTTATTTTATTCAAGTTTTGAAGTTATTTCCATTGTAATAAACACAAAGGCATGTGCCCTTTGAATTTTGAATTGATTAATGACATTGAATTATTTTATTTAAATGTTTCTCAATATTATACCTTTATGAAATATGTGCATGAGTTAATATTACTTAGGAAGACCCAAGGATTTGGGAAGAAAAAGGAAAGAGATTAATGTGACACAAGAGCCCACCTCTCGGGTGGCCTAAAGAAAGAAAATATCGTCAGAAGACGTGGGCCCAGAGATGGGAAGCAATGTGTTACATGATGATGATGATAATAAATGAAAATAAAGAAATAAAGAAATAGGAAATAGGATGATAATAAATGGAAAAATAATATAAATAAAATAAAATGATAGTTGTTATAATTTTAAATAAGAGGATCACATGAAGCGATGATAATTTTGAAAAAGAGGTGCACATGAATTAATTCACATGAAATATTAAATAATAATATTTTATGTGGTGCACCTAAAATAATAAGTGGTAACATTTCATGTGGGAAGGACTATGAATAAGGAAAGAAATATAAAAAATGAAAAAATAAATAAAAAAATAAAGAGAATAAATTGAACTTGATCAAATCATATAAATAATCAAAGTAATTAATTGATAATCAAATTAGCAAGAGCTATAAAGATTATTGAAATACTTTTCTTGAGAAATTATAAGAGGGTCCTCAACCCTTATATAAGGGTAAGATGAAAAAGGCACCCTTGTATCAAGCCCATAAAGCGAATTATCTTAAAATTTTGACAGTGCGTAATGGTTAGAATAAATAACATAGATTATCTATAATCTTTTCTAATCTCGAGAATAATAAGAATATCCCATTTATACGTCCAAAATCATACAATATCTCAATGACAATCAAAGGAAATCTTACTAAAAATTAAATTTGAAACTAAGATATACACCATATCTTTGGAATGGTGCCATTTGGAGAATGAATTTCTTGAGTTCATATCAATTCACTTACACAAAATCAAAGATTTTTCATCTATTCTAGGCCATCCAAGTGGAGGACAATCTATGAAGCCTGAAGAGAAATCCGATGAGTCATGACCCTTCTCCCATAATTTGAATTCCCAAATTCATTTCATGATTGGCTACTTTGAATATCAAGAAAAATCCCTAGATCAACTCTAATTCCTCTTACTGTGTCCCAAAAAAAGCAAAATAAACTAGCCAAAACATGACCCAAAACATCGACTTGGATGCTTAGACATTCTCCACCCTTCTCCCATCACTTTACCACCTTTCTAGATGTCTCCACCACTAGAAAGGCCCTCACACAGCAAAAACTTCAAAGAGAAATCAGCAAAAAGAAGGTACAAAAATCTCCAACGACGAGAGGACACACGCTTAGTTGAAGGGGCCGTTGTGGTGACATGTTTTGGGGGAGAAAGAAAGCTATGACAAGTCACTTCTAAGTAAAATTAGACTCTCAAAAACAAATGTTTTTCTCTTAATTTTTAGCCCAAATAACATACTTCAATTTGAAAGTTCTAAACCCAAGTATTTGTATTAAATTATGCAAGGACTACGTACATTGAGATGTGAAAAGTCTGCAAAAAGGTGTGATTACAAAAAACAAGGTGGAACCCTGATTCTCAACTTCTACACCACGGTTATTAGGCCTATTAGAGTGCATCTTAGGGCCCTACTATAGCATGCCAAGAGAAGGCTTGAGTGGAACATCAATGACCAGGGAGTAATGAGAAAGGGATAAAACATGCACACACAAACCGTGGGGTTGTGTGTGCACATGTTTTGTGAATCTTTGAGGGTGGTTTTGTGTCTGTAAATCAATGGAAACACAGCTCATATTAGACTTTTAAAGTTTCTAGAAACATTGACTTAACCCTACATTAAGTGGGCCTAGACTCATGTGTTAGAGCCTAAGTGTTTAACTATAGGTTTAATGCGTGTTACTCTACAAAATGTCCTGCAACTAACACCAAGTTAGGGGAACTTACATCTCTAAGTTTTTAGTGAAAACTAGCAAGAATACAAGGGTATCTTTGCTTAAAAACTGTCCAAGAATTATGGGAAAAGAAATAGTAAACTATCCTATGAGATAGTGCAATGAAATGGGTTAAGCCCTAGGCATATGCTCAAGTTTACATCTAAAAAAGCAACAACCCTATGCACTGATTCAAGGGTGGTTTTAAGTGGTTTTAGTGGAGGAAGGACTTGTTAGATAAGTTTCCAAAAGTCAATTACTTCATTGGGCACAAGTTGGTGCAAACCAAAAATGCAAGTTTTCTCTTACCGGGTAAACCACAAGTCAGTTCGCCATATCAATGGGTTTTTGGGATCCTATGTATCATGAAAACTTAGTAGGGTTAGTCTAGGAACATAGCCTATGAATTGAAAGGAAATAGGTGCTAGACATTTCCTTGGGATATTAAAAAAAAGACTAACTTGACAAAACGTAGGAGTTTAATATCGAGTTAGATCATGTGACTACCCTAATAGATCAATTAATGACACATGCGAGTGTGAGTTTATGAGTGGTCCAAGTAATAATGAGAATAATGATTTTGGTCTACTTGAAAGGAAAGTTAATAGAAAATAAATAATTCTCCGGTTGACCTTATATCACGAGAAGTTTGGGTAAAGTGTGTGAGCATTCTAAAATTTAGCTTTAGATAGGACTAACATTGTACTTTTAATGTATTATTAAATGACTGTAGTTACACAAACTTTTTGTTGAACCATGGAAATCCTTAGGAGCATGATAGTGTGAGAAATAAATGTTTGTTTGATTGAAAACATGTTTGATGACATGCTTATCACATGCTTGATTTGGGAATATTTTTATTTGATTGAGCATGCCATATGACTTGTATTATCCTATTTATTGCATTGATATATGAAATGAGATGATTTGGAGCTAGCAAGTTGTTATTTATGGCATATGACTATATATGAAATATAAACTCACAAGAAATATTCAATTAAAGATAAGAATATGTGTACTAGGACAATGACCCGCTTGGGTATTGGTTGGTTGACCCTAGTTAATGTGGCCTTAGCACATAGCTTGGGTTGCCTTAGGAAACCCTAGTTAATCTTAACCAATGAGTTGTGACATGAAACAATCATATAAGATGCGCGATACGCTTGATGAAAGAAGGGCCACTTGGGATACCCTCGCTTTTAGAGAGAAAAATCTTCATTTGAAATAAAATGGATTGTTATTAATGTCTAAATGTGGTTGGTTATTAGTCTATTTATGTCTGTTTAATAATGGTTTACAAGTTAAAATTAATTTATTGGGCTTTTTAGGCTCACCCTTTTTTCTTTCCATTTTAAGAACTAGAGACTACTGACGTGAAGATACACTCAGTTACACTCATCTTGTCATTTGGATATGTGGACTTTTGATTGGGGCCATTGTGCATACTTTTTTTTTCTTTTTTTATGGGACTTTGGATCATGTTAATATTGAATGGTCATTTGGGCCTTAGACTAAATTTATCCAGCATGTTATTGGATTAATAATAATAATAATAATAATAATAATTTTATTATTATTATTATTATTATTCTTTTACAATTATTGTGATGTTTGGCTATTACTGGTATGATACATTCCCCTTGGAATGATGATGTATTTAATAAAATTTTTGAGTTATAATATTTCAAAATGATGTAACACTCCGACTAGTGTTGAAACTGAATGAGAGCATGATATATATATATATCATGCTTTTGAATATAAAGTTCTCTTCAAAATTTGTCCATTATTTATAAACCAAATTTTAAGAATTATGATTATTACTATTTCTTACATCATTTATCTAAATATTTTTAAAAGAAAATATTGTTGAAATATGGGAATGTTATAGTGACTTACGAGGTTGGCTTCTAAGAAGTGCAATTAATTTAATTGCTGGAGAGGATATCCACTAAACTACTAATCTAGACCTTTATGCAGTTACGTGATGAGAAGGATGTGAGATTTACCTTGTGTTCATGAGATCTTTGAATATTTCCAAGCACATTATTGTATTATTCTTTCTTTTGTGGCTGCCCATTAGAAGAAACTTGATTTTAAGACCATGGCTAAAGAGAAGGTGAAGGTAGAATGTACCACTGAATTTGATGCACTTTTGCAACATTTCAAGTCTAGTGACACTCGGACTGGGTAAATGATGTTAAAAAATATTGTGAAAGATATACAACTCATCCCTTATAATCCTATCTAAGCCAGTTGGAAAGAAGATGACTAAGGGATCGGAAGACCAAAGATAATGATCGATAACTTAACAAAGAAGGACCTTTTGTACTTTGAGCATGTGCTATCTCAGGTTGATTCTTGTAACCATTTTACTTTTGTTGACCCTCTCCTTCAATGGGCGTTGGTAAATTGCACCAAACCCTTAATAGTGCTCAAGAGAGATATAAATCAATCCCCAATAGGTGTTAAACAATACATTCAACAAGTGTAAAAAGTCAGAGCCAATGGCCATTGTGAATTTCGCATTATTGCACATGTCATGGGATATAAGGAAAATCAATGGGCTCAGGTGATGAGAGATTTGATGGAGGTACTACATAATTATAAAATGTATTACAGAGGGATTTTTGAAGAGAGAGGTTGGGTACATTAGATAATGTGAACATTGTCGTTAGGGTTGAACGCACTTACTGGATGACCTTCCCTTAGACAAGTCATCTTATAGCGAGTAAGTATAGTGTTGTATTAGTGCTTCAATATGATGGAGCCGCTTCCTTGGTTGAAGGGTGGTCTGACCAGCACAATTACTTAATGAACCCACTCATTGAGTCAAGTTTGCTCAATCACTATTAAGTAGTGACATCAAAGTAATTATAAGCATTTATCAAGTGAAGTGTGAGTTCAAACAACATATTACAATTAAGTTTCAAAACAAGTACAACCCTTACCACACATTGTAGAAGGTTCCATCTTATAGATTTACATACTATATTGTTTTAAAAATACATTTGGATTATTAATGACATAAACATAAGTTACCAACTTGTAACAAAATTAAGATGAGGGAGGGGGACCACCAAGGGAACTAGGCAATTATAATACCTGAAATGTTAATAGTAGAGTAGTGAGCATTAGTTATAACAGCAGCTAAATGAATAGTGAGTCCAATGTACCACTTATAACAAGCATCCCAAAAATAGTGCATTGTTAGTTGCATAGCTAACTCACATTATAATAGGTTAATTGTTGCATTTTAGAGGAAATAAAGGAGAGTATAAGTTGAAATTGCATAAATTAGTTATAATTGCATGTAG
>JAJIYU010018378.1:0-11241 GCA_030144865.1 Tinospora cordifolia
TTCGCTACAATAACATCTTTGATCATTTCATAATAACTTTTTATCTAGTTAACCTAGTTTTGCACTCGGTTAATGTAACTCTTGTGATGACCCATGTTTTAATACACAAAATTTTTTGGATCCAACGTATGTATTTTTTGAAATTTTAATGGAAATATATGAATTTATCTAAATTTTTTCAATTTTATATTATTTATTGGAAAAATTAGAATAAATAGGGAAAAATACAATTTTGAGGAGAAAATACATGGGATTATAAGAAAAATATAATTTTTGAAGAGAAATAATTTTTTGGATTCATTATTGAATTTTTGAAATAATTATGAAACTTTTAGAGTAATTAATAAAATTTTTGGGAGAAAAATGTGATTTTTGGTGGATTATTTAATTTTTAGAAAAATAATTGTATAAATAATGGAAAATGATGTATAATGGAAGATTTTGATAAGAAATGATGATTAAATGATTTTTGATGATTTAAAAAAAATGCAGAATTTTGATATATATATATATATATATAGTTGGGGGGCCTGAGCGGACCCAAGCCCCAATAGGCCAAGGCCTAGCCCGTGTGGGCTCAGGCCGAGCGAGCGGCCCAACTGGTCTAGCCGGCCCACGTGCCCAGTAAACAGATCCCCCCCCCCCCTTATTTTTTGTGTTTTTGTCGTTTTGTGCCATCTTTTTCCCGAATTTTGATTGATTTTCTTTGATTTTCTGGGCATTTTCCAGCAAGAAAATCATGGGAATCCCTGGTTTTTTATCCATGGTCTTGAGGTGGCCAATGGATGATGCCAACTGGGCATCCAGCATGAGAGCTTGGAGGCCACGTGGATGGCCATGTGTCATCCGATTTGGCCATGCAAGCACCCTTTCATGTAACAAAACTCATTCTTGAGCACAAAGTCCAGATTTTTCAACTGTTGTAGCCCATGTTAATGAGCTCATATCTCCTTCGTTCCTTGACCAAATTCATTGAATCTTAGCTTGTTTTAAAGCTTTTACTACCATCTACGAAGTCCCACAAGTAGCTCACTAAATCTCAAAAACATTTGAAGTTGAAACCATCGCAAAGAGGTGCTGTTCATAGTATCTCAAACCCAGAAACCAGAAAAATTTGTGTTGAAGCCACCTTTGGAGCTTCAATTCCTAAGCCATTTTAAGTCCATTTTGGAGGTAAGACTGTCCATCTTCTTTATTCCAATGTGTACTCTAACCTCCAACTAATAAAAAATGAAAAATAAGGCTTTACATATGTTTTCTGAGCCATTAAAGTTGGTTAACTACTCAATGTTACAGCAGTGTCACAGAAACTATATTGGAGCAACTATAGGGGGGTCACACATGAACCATTTGAAGTTCATCCCTAAGGTAAGGCCCTTTATTTTATCCCTTATCATGTGTATTTTAATGTCCAAGAGGTGCAAACTAGATATTAGAACTTTAAATATGTTTTGTAAGTCACTGTTATTGACTGTTCAACTCACTGTTACAATAGTGCCAATAGAAATCAGGTTGGGACCAGATTTGAGGTTGTATTTGGAGCACCTAAGGACATTTGTTTTGACTGAAACCAGAGGCCTTTAAACCTCATAATAGAGGCTACGAAAAGGTATAAAGATATAACCATAAGCCCATGTGAATATGGTCTACTATACTTAGAAATATGTCATGTTAGCTAGATGTTTAACACTTAGAAAATTTCTAAGTTTTAGAATACATGTGACTTATTTAATGAGACTTTGAACATGATTTTGGGCCTATATATGCTTACTGTTTGGAAGGATCCTTGATATAGAATTGTGGTATGACCTACACACTTGCAATATATGCAAGAAATGACCCTTAGATTGGAGGTTTCGTGAGATACATAAACACATAAAAGAATGATAGAAATGTGAATCCAGAAATTCCTGTAATTCGGTTAAAAATTATGAAAGTAAATTAAATGACCAAACCTTAGTTTTTTAAGCTAAAATTTGGTGGTGAGATTTCTAAATATTTCTAGAATATTCATACCAAATTTCAGAGTATTTTGATATGGATAAGTAGGTTAAATTAGGCAAACAGTCACTTCCTGTCATATAAAATCTGAGAACACACAGACCTTGATATGTCAATTAAAAACACTATCAAATAGAGTCCTAAAATCATCATTTAAAATTTGGGGGAAGATTTAAGGAGTCTAGAATAGATCTACAAAATTTGGCACAAATCAGATGTACAGATTACCTGCAGAAAAATCGGCAAGCTCGTTGTGCAAGAGAGCAAAGAATCCAAAACTTGGCTAAGTGTTGGGATTTTGATCCAATTTTGATCCAAAATGGCTTATGTTGACCCAATTTGGGCACAAATTGACCAAAAGTGACTAAGATAACCACATTGACCAGAGTTGATCAGGTTTGACTAATTGACCGAAACAGCTCGAGTCGATTGAAACTGAGTAGGGACAGTGATATTAGAGATTTGGCCACTGCATGGATAGAACTGAGATTGAGTTTAATTGATGCAGATTCGAGAGAATATTACGGGACTAGGCCAACTGTTGACGAGAAATCAGTGCGCAGAACGCGATGTGAGTAGTTTGACTCAGGTGTTTTCTGTGACTTTTATTCATTGCATAAAACTTGTATGAAATGACATGCTTTAAATGGTTTAAAGATTTAGATACATCTAATTGATTTTGAGATTGGTAGATGTATACGAGTAGTGAGACCATAGGCTCAAGGGTCGAGCGTCGCGGTCAAGTTACTTGATGTGATTGTGATAGACTCGAGGTCCAAGTGCCAGGGGTTAGGGCATATGATCAGTGCGCCCAACTGTCGAACTTGCATGAGTCATGAGACTTGGGGTCCGAGCGCCAGGGGATAGGGCATATGATCAGTGTGCCTAACTATCAAAACCACTTGAGTCATGGCACTCGAGGACCAAGCGTAGGGTTAGGGTATTCGCAGAGTACGTCTATCTTACGACCCGCTTGAGTGACCGGTACGCCTGACTCAGGACCCGCTCGAGCAATGACCATAGGTTGGGTTTGTTTAGTTAACCTAGCCTAGATATGATTTTAACTAGCATGGGTTTGAAATTCTTTCTGAAACTGTTGCACTATTTATAACTGTTTTCATACTATGCCATTCTTTCAAATGCCATATCATTTTTACTGTTTACGCATACATACATATTTTTGGAGTATTGGTTATGGTTGACATGTTGATCTTTCTACTCATTGAGCCACGTGGATTTTAGGCTCATTATTCTATCACTATTTTAGGTTTTTCAATGGCTGATAAAAGGAAAGGCGTGGTGATCGCTTGACTCCCGACGACTCCTGTCCCCCTTCTTTTGGTCTTTTGACTTAGAGGTTGGTCACTCCTTTTGTGTATAAGTGGTCAATTATGTATTTTGGGCAAGACTAATATGTAATGAAATGCTTCTGCTCCGTATGTTGCTTACTTTTACTTTTAAGTGTTCCAATTATGTTGATATCGTCTATTGTAAGAGATTGGAAAGGGCTTAATAGTGGTTGGGCAAACTCGATATGGTGAGTGAGTTCGTCGGGCCACTATATTGGTCAGGCTACGCTTGGCTTAGAGAAGGGGTCTCGACAAGACTTGGTATCTGAGCCCTAGGTTCAAAAGAACTGAAAAGCACTAATAAGTGAAGAACCTAGACGATATCAAAATGATTGCGAAAGTAAGCGAATCATCAAACAAAGAAGAGGAAACTAGCGAACATAAAACATACTTTAAACAGAACATAAAATGATAGTGAACTATTAGAGTCCGATCTATTTAGAATATATGAATAACCAACAATCCAATTTCAACTGTAGATAAATATGCCACCTCGGCGAGGTAGAACACCACCGAGGCGGGGCAAGCCACCGCTCAATCCTAGGGAGCCGACACCACCACCACCTCCTCCTGTTCAGCCCGAGCTAAACCATGTACAGAGACTCGATGCAGTGATTAGGGCCTCTAATGAGGCTGCTCAAGCCTAGATAGCCTTGCTGATGGAGAGTCTAGACCAATTTGAGGCTGATATGCAGAGAGTTGGGCCAGCATTGCAGCCTGCCCAATCTGTGCCTCGAGCTACTGAGCCACCAGATGGGCTAGTAGTAGCACCTACAACCCCATCCCAAGATAGATAGGGAGATGAGAAAGCCCATGCCCAGCTCCTCAAGAGCTTTATGGATTTGCGCCCTGAGAGGTTCAGAGGTGGCATCAGTTTAGAGGCGACAGAGGATTGGCTGTTGAACATGGAAAAGAATGCCGAGACATTGAGACTATCAGAGGCAGACCAAGTTTTGTTTTTAGGCCACATGTTAGAGAGTGAGGCTGCTAGATGGTGGCGTTCTACCCAGAGCATTGAGGGCCCAACCACTTCATGGGCCAGGTTTAGAGAGCTGTTCTAGAGGGTTAAGTTCCCGAGACTAAGAGGGAACGTAAGAAGGTGGAGTTTTTGAGCCTATGCCAGGGGACCATGACCGTACGAGAGTATACACATCAGTTCCTACAGTTGGAGGCTTATACACTTGGGTTGATTACTAATTAGAAATAGAGAGCCGGATTCTATCGGGGAGGATTGAGGGTTGTCATCAGGCAGGCGACTTCCACATCTAGGGCCCGGACCCTAGAGGAGATCTAGAAGGAGGCCTTGCAGTATGAAATGGATGGTCCAGATGATCGCCCAGAGATTTCTATTGTATCTGGCAGTACACCTCAGCCACAGCCACAATAGCAGGCCACATCGCTGACTCAGTCATCACACAGAGGTGGGTCTGGAGGTTATCAAGGCGATGGTCGCTTCTAGAGACAAAGGAAGAGGAAGTATCATGAGGCATCGTCGAGTGGCACTCCTAGCTAGACCGCCACCCAGGCAGTAGCACTTGCAGCTACTTCCGTGCAGGCGTAGAGCACATTTTCAGGGGGCCGAGGTAGAGGCCGTGGGCAGAGTCAGAGCTATCAGGGAGGACAGATATCGCCCTTTAAATGTTATCAATGTAGACAGGTTGGACACAAGAAGATTGAGTGTCTATCTCTTATTGGTGGTCCTAGTTCTTTCGCCCCAATTATCAGAGATAGAGCACAGGCCATCACCAACCTGACCTTGATTCGATGAGGACCTTGGTGGAAGGTACCGTCTCACTTTGTGATTCATCTGTTTATGTATTGATTGATGTTGGTTCTACTTTGTCCTTCATTTCTGAATGTGACATAGATAGATTAGGAGTTAGATGAGTTAGGGCTCTTACTTGGTTGATGTTGAGCACTGCTGCTGGGGAACACATCTACCCCAACATGATCTAAGAGAGATGTGTACTTAGACTACGAGATTTTGAGGCTATGGTAGACCTCCGTATTGGAGCTTCTTGAGTTTGATGCCATACTTGGTATGGATTGGCTGGTTGCGTACAACACATATGTTGACTGCTTTACCAAGAGGGTTGTGTTTCAGATTCCAAGCCAACCCACTATTGTCTTCCAGGGTAGAGCTTCTAATAGGCAAAGTACTCAAGACCGATTGGTAACACAGTATGAGATTGATACTTTAGCTAGTTTGATGACCATAGATGAGGCACCTGTACGACCGTCTATTGATGAGATCCTAGTTGTCAGAGATTTCCCTGACATGTTCCCTGAGGATCTGCCCGGCTTGCCCCTAAGCGGAAGATTGACTTTATTATTGAGATCATTCCAAAGACACGACTTGTATCGATTCCTCCTTACCGCATGGCACCTAAGGAACTGCAGGAATTGAAGGTCCAGCTGGAGGAGTTCTTGAGTAAGGGTTTTATTTCCCCCAGTGTGTCACCTTGAGGTGCTCCGATATTGTTTGTAAAGAAGAAGGATGGGAGTCTCCGCCTATGTATTGACTACTGGCAATTGAACAAGGTGACGATCAAAAACAAATATCCCCTCCCACTTATCAATGACTTATAAAACCAACTTAGAGGCATCAAGGTGTTTTCAAAGATTGATTTGAGATCTGGGTACCACCAGTTGAGAGTTAGGAAGGAAAATGTGCCGAAGACTGCGTTTCGTACTAGATATGGGCACTATGAGTTATTGGTCATGTCATTCGCTGTGACGAATGCCCCAGCCATATTTATGGACCTCATGCAGAGGGTATTCCGCCCATACCTCGACACTTTTGTGATTATCTTCATCAATTACATCTTGATTTATTCGAGGTCCCAAGAGGAGCATGCCGAGCACCTAAGGATTGCACTGTAGACTTTGAGAGAACATAGATTATATGCTAAGTTCAGCAAGTGCGAGTTTTGGCTATTAGAGGTCCGATTATTGGGTCACGTGGTTAGAGTTGAGGGTATCTCTGTAGACCCCACTAAGGTCGAGGTAGTTATCAGTTGGCCAAGACCTACCACAGTGACGAAAATCCGTAGCTTCTTGGGTTTAGTAGGCTATTATCGTCGTTTCATCCAGAACTTTTTGAGGATTACAGCTCTGATGACAAAGCTAACCAAGAAACATACTCCTTTTGTATGGACTGACAGGTGCGAGGAGGCCTTTGTTGAGCTTAAGCAAAAATTGACATCGAATCCAGTACTAGTGTTGCCAGAGCCCGGTCGAGAGCTAACCATATATACTGATGCATCACAGATAGACTTCGGTTGTGTATTGATGCAGGATGATAGGGTAGTAGCTTTTGCCTTTCGAAAATTGAAGGATCATAAGAGGAACTGCCCTATACATGATTTAGAGCTGGCAGTGATAGTATTCACACTCAAGATCTGGCGGCATTACTTTTTTACACTCTTTTCAGATCATAAGAGCCTTAGGTATTTGTTCTCACAGACGGATTTGAACATGAGACAGAAACACAAGGTTTACGTCCCGATTTTAGAAGGCATTGCAGACTAAATTGGGCATGAGGGTGAACCTTAGTACAACATTCCATCCATAGACTGATAGCCAGTCTAAGGGTGTGATCCAGATCCTAGAGGATATGTTGCGATCTTTCATTTTAGATTTTGGTGGTGGCTGGGAGGATCACGTAGCTCTATATGAGTTTGCTTATAATAACAGCTACCAGTCAAGCATTAGAATGGTGCCATTTGAGATATTATATGGTCAACCATGCAGATCACCTGGCTACTAGGCCGAGACAGGTGACAGAGCAGTCTTAGGCCCTGCCTTCATACAGGAGCAGAATGAAAAGATACAGAGGATTAGATAGAATATGAAGGTCACTCAGGACCGACAAAAGAGTTATGCGGATAACCAAAAAAGGGTCTTTGAGTTTGATGTTGGTGACCATGTCCTCTTCAGCATTTCGTCTCGTAAGGGGCAAACATGATTCAAAATTTTAGGGAAGCTTACACCAAGATTTATTGGGCCTTTTGAGATCCTTGAGAGGATAGGCCCCGTTGCTTATCGGCTAGCGTTACCGCCACAGCTATCAAGTGTGCATAATATATTCCATGTTTCTATGTTGAGGAAATATCACCCTGATCCCTCGCATGTTATTGATTGGAAACATATTGAGCTATGAGAGGACTATACTTTTGATGAGATGCTTGTGCTCATCATAGATCAAACTGCAAAGAGGTTGTGCAACAAAGAGATACCGATTATACGAGTGCGCTGGCAGTTCCATGGTGCTAAGCAGGATACATGGGAAACTGAGGATATTATGATTCGCCACTAACCTGAGCTGATGAGTGTTGCTTCTTGACTTGTATTATCTGTATCACTGAAAAATTTCGAGGACAAAATTTTTTATAAGGAGGGGAGGCTGTGACGACCCATGTTTTAATACACAGAAATTGTTAGGTCCAATATTTGTATTTTCTAAAATTTTAATGAAAATACATGAATTTATCTAAATTTTCTCAATTTTATATTATTTATTGGAGAAAATTAGAATAAATGGGAGAAAATACGATTTTGAGGAGAAAATACATGGGATTATAAAAAAAAATGTAATTTCTAGAGAGAAATAATTTTTAGGATTAATTATTAAATTTTTAGAATAATTATGAAAATTTTAAAGTAATTAATGAAATTTTTGGGAGAAAAATGTGATTTTTGGTGGATTATTAAATTTTGGAAAAAATAATTGTATAAATACTGAAAAATGTTGTATGATGGAAGATTTTCATGAGAAATGATGATTAAATGATTTTTGATGATTTTAGAAAAAATATATGTATATATATAGTGTCGCGGGGGGAGGGGGGGGGGGTTGCGCGGGTTGGCCCACGCACCCAGCAAACAGATTCCCCCCTTGTTTTTTTGTGTTTTTGTCATTTTGTGCCATCTTTTCCTCGAATTTTTCTCAATTTTCTCTGATTTTCTAGGCATTTTCCAACAAGAAAACCATGGGAATCCCTATTTTTTATCCATGATTTTGAGGTGGCCAATGGATAATGTCAATTGGGCATCCAGCACGAGAGCTTGGAGGCCACGTGTCATCCTATTTGGCCATGCAAGCACCCTTTCATGCAACAAAACCCATTCTTGAGCACAAGTTCCAGATTTTCCAACTATTGTAGCCCATGTTCATTAGTTCATATCTCCTTCGTTCCTTGACCAAATTCATTGAATCTTAGCTTGTTTTAAAGCTCTTACTACCATCTACAAAGTCCCACAAGTAGCTCACTAAATCTCGAAACCATTTGAAGCTGAAAGCCTCAAGATGAGATGCTGTTTATAGTGTCCCAAACCCAGAAACCATAAAAGTTTGTGTTGAAGCCACATTTGGAGCTTCAATTCCTAGGCTATTTCAAGTCCATTTTGGAGGTAAGACTATCCATCTTCTTCATTCCCATGTGTACTCTAACCTCCAATTGATAAATAATGAAAAATAAGGCTTTACACATGTTTTTCGAGCCATTAAAGTTAGTTATCTACTCATTGTTACAACAGTGTAACAAAAACTGTGTTGGAGCAACTATAGGGGGGTTCACACCTAAATCATTCCAGATTCGTCCCTGAGGTAGGACCCCTTATTTTATCCCTTATCATGTGTATTTCAATGTCCAAGAGGTGGAAACCAGATATTAGAACTTTAAATATGTTTTGTAAGTCATTGTCATTGACTATTCGACTCACTGTTACAATAGTGCCAACAGAAATCAGGTTGGAACCAGATTTGAGGTTGTATTTGGAGCACCTAAGGACATTCGTTTTGACTGAAACTAGAGGCATTTAAACCTCATAGTAGAGGCTACAAAAAGGTATAAGATCGAACCATAAGCCTATGTGAATATGATCTACTATACTTACAAATATGTCATGTTAATTGGATGTTTAACACTTAGAAAAATTTCTAAGTTTTAAAATACATGTGACTTGTTTAATGAGACATTGAACATGATTTTGGGCCTATATATACTTATTGTTTGGAAAGATCCTTGATAGGGAATTGTGGTATGACCTACATACTTGCAATATGTGCAAGAAATGACCCTTAGATTAGAGGTTTGGTGAGATAAATAAATACATGAAAGAATGATAGAAATGTGAACCCAGAAATTCCTGTAATTTGGCTGAAAATTCTGAAAGTAAATTAAATCACCAAACCTCAGTGTTTTGAGCTGAAATTTAGTAGAGAGATTCCTGAGTATTTTCACAAATATGCATAGCAAATTTCATAACATTCTAATGTGCATAAGTAGGTCAAATTAGGCAAACAGTCACTGCCTATCACGTAAAATTTGAGAATACACAGACCCTGATATGTCAATTAAAAACACTATCAAATGAAGTCCTAAAATCGTCATTTAAAATTTCAAAAAAGAATTTAAGGAGTTTGGAACAGATCTGCAAAATTTGGCACAAATTAGATGTGCAAATTACTTCCTGAAAAATTGGTAAGCTAGCTACGCAAGAGAGCAAAGAATCCAAAACTTGGCTAAGTGTTAGGATTTTGGGATTTTGACTCAATTTTGACCCAATTTTGAACCAAATGGCCTATGTTGACCTAATTTGGGCACAAATTGACCAAAAGTAACCAGGATAACCACATTGACTAGAGTTGACCAGAGTTCAAGTTTGACCGATTGACCGAAACAACTCGGGTCGATCGAAACTGAGTAGGGACAGTGAGATTAGATATTTGGCCACTGCATGGATAGAACTGAGATTGAGTTCAATTGATGCAAATTTGAGAGAGTACTACGAGACTGGGCTAGTTGTCAACGAGACATCTATGCACAGGACCCGAGGTGAGTAGTTTGACTCAGGTGTTTTCTGTGACCTTTATTTCTTCCATAAAACTTGTATGAAATGACATGATTTAAATGGTTTCACAAGATTTAGATACATCTAATTGGTTTTGAGATTGGTAGATGTACACGAGTAGTAAGACCATAGGCTCGAGGGTCAAGTGTTGGGGTCATGGTACTTGATGTGATGGTGATAGACTCGAGGTCCAAGCGCCAGGGGTTAGGGCATATGATTAGTGCGCCTAATTGCCAAACCCGCTTGAGTCATGGGACTCGAGGTCCGAGCGCCAGGAGTTAGGGCATATGATCAGTGCTCCTAGCTGCTGAACCCGCTCGAGTCATGGCACTCGAGGACCGAGTGCGGGATTAGGGTATTGAGTACACCTATCTTACGACCCGCTCGAGTAGCCAGTACGCCTGACTCAGGACCCGCTCGAGCAATGACCATAGGTTGAATTTGTTGAGTTAACCTAGCCTATATATGATTTTAACTGGCATGGGTTTGAGATGTTTTTTGAAACTATACACTATTTATAATTGTTTTCATGCTATGCCATGCTTTCGAATGCCATATCATTTTTACTACTCATGCATACATGCATTGTTTTGGAGTATTGGTTATGGTTGACATGCTGGTCTTTTTACTCACTGAGCCACTTGAATTTTAGGCTCATTACTCTATCACATTTCAGGTTCTTCAGTGGCTGATAAAGGGATAGGCGTGGTGATCGCCTGACTCCCTGACGACTCCTGTCCCCTTTCTTTTAGTCTTTTGATTTAGAGGCTGGTGTAATACCTGAAATTTTAATGACGTAATAATTGTAATACCAGAAATTTTAGTGACGTAATAATCGAAATTTGAGTTTAAAACACATATACGTATATATTTAAATATAAACACATATATATATTGGTATGCAATTAATTAGTTAGTATGGAAATATAAAAGAATATACATTGATTAATATTAGACATATAGAATTGTTGGGTAAATATATGCTTCTCTATTTGAATAAGAAAATAGTATTTTTAGTATGATATTAATATAGAAA
>JAJIYU010018379.1:0-11233 GCA_030144865.1 Tinospora cordifolia
CGTAAGAGGACAAGAATGTTTGAGATCACAAAGTGTAAAGGAACACATACATTTGTGTTTCCTCGAATGTCTCAAGAACACAGACAGCTAGATTCATCACTAACATTTTGAAAGATATTGAACATTGTGAAGTAAGATCCAAATGTTTCCATAAGAGCGCTTAATGTATTTGTGAAAGAGAAGTACAAATATGACGTTCCTTATAGGAGAGTGTGGCTAGCAAAGACAAAAGTGATTAAAAAATTATTTAGGGATTGGGATGAATCGTACAATATGTTTCCCAGATGGATAGATATCTTGATAGCAACTAACCCTGGCAAAGTGGCGGGATTGCATCATTATGGAGATGACCCTAAGAATCCAGGAGTAGTTGTTTTCTGTCGTTGTTTTTGGGCATTTGGTGCTTCAATTAAGGGATTTAAATATTGTAGGCCTATTATACAAATTGATGACACACACCTATATGGTAAATTCTGCGAAAAGATGCTTATCACCATGAGTGTTGATGCTACTAGTCACATATTTCCCCTTGCTTTCGCAATTGTTGAACAAGAAAATAAAAATAATTGGGCATGGTTTCTTAGGGTCCTCTGCTCTCAAGTAACAAACAGAGATAATATTTGTTTAATTAATGATCGCCATGCAGGTATCCTAACTGCAATTCAAGACCCAAATAATGGTTGGGCTGAGCCCCATGCACATCATAGATTTTGTTTGTGTCATTGCTAGTGACTTAATGACAAATTCCATGACGAAGAGTTGAGAGAATTAGTTAAGAAAGTCGGTTCACAACATCAATTGCACAAATTTGTTGAGGTTATGGCATCACTTGAAAGCAAATGAGATGGTTGCACAAGATGGTTTACTCGATTAGACCCAAAATAGTGGACTATGGCTCATGATGGTGGTGTCCGATATGGTTGGATGACATTCAATATTGTCGGTTAGTTGTTAATAATATCTTCTTTTTAAATATATTTACATAAATTCTTTAATTGTTGATAAGAAATATCTCGAACTTGTTGTTTTTTTGTATGTGTAGACAGCTTTAATGGTGTCTTGAGAGGTGCACGAATGTATCCTATTACTGCATTGGCGCAGTTGACATTTTATAGAACTATTACATGGTCCGAGAAACAGCAAAATGAAATTGAGAAAGCATTGCAAAAGGAAGATATTTATACAGAATATGCAGTTCAGAAGATGTCAGCTTGGGCGGTTAAGGCTAGCAATAATACCGTGACTTTGATAGATCGTCAACATGAAACATTTGAGGTTGTAATGGTTTACAAAATGCTCGTTTGAATAAGGGCAGTAACAAACAAGTCATTAATTTACTACAACGGGTTTGTAGCTGTGAAAAATGTCAGTTCTATAGAATTCTATGCTCTCACGTACAAGTAGTGTGTCGATATGTTGGTCTTGATTATGACACATATATAGAAAATCGGTACCGCATTGATAATTACCTCAAGTGTTATGAGCCACACTTTCATCCAATTCCGTATGAATCTTATTGGCCCCCTTATAGCCTTACATGTAAAGTGTATCCAAATTATGAATGTGTTCGCAAATCAAGATGACCAAGGACATCACGAATAACTAATGAGATGGATGTACGGAAGCCATCTTCGAGGATTTATTGTGGTCATTGTGGACACGAGGATCATAATCGACATAGTTGTCCAAGTCGTCATACGAATATAAATTGAACTCTTGTATTGTATTTTGTCATTGTTTGATAAGGACTTAATGTTGTGTGCCAATATGAAGTTTTTTTTTTTGTGTGTCACCAGCATTAAAATTTGTTTTTCATTACTTTCGCTTCGTTTTAACGTGCATACTGCAGTTTTAGATGGATCTAGGGCTTATAGATTCTTCGGTGTTGACGCTTCAGAAACGTCATCGCTCTACTTATATTTGGGAGGGACAGGTACCTTAGTTATTACTCTAATTAGTTGTATTATTTATTTTTTAACTACTAACAATGCCCTTGTTATGTTGCAGGACCTACCTGAGTTGCATTGTCGTCACCGACAGGCAGTGGTTGAGCGTACGATTCCCCTGGATGATCGTAATATCCCCCATCTACAGAGAGCTGGATTCTACGAGCTTGCACGCATCGGGTTTATAGAGTTAGATTGGCACTTGATCATGACATTGGTTGAATGATGGAGACAAGAGACTCATACATTTCACTTGGCGGTTGGTAAGGCAACCATCACTCTCCAAGATGTAGAGCTGCTATTGGGGCTTCTTGTTGATGGGCTTCTTGTTACTAGGTCAACAAATTTGGATTATGATGACATTTGTTCTGAGTTGCTTGGGTTTGTTCTTGAGGGAACCGATAGACGAGGTGGTCGTTTGAAGCTATCGATACTTGGTTAGAGAGTTAGATTACCTCTAGATGCAACAACTATTCAAGTTGATCGATATGAGATGGCGTATATTATGCAACTGATTGGAGGTTGTTTATTTTCAGATCAATCTAACAATTTAGTACACTTAGGATATTTGCCATGACTTACTGATTTTGACCAAGTTGGCGAATATTCGTGGGGTAGTGTTACATTGGCATGGTTGTATCGTCAGATGTGTCGAGCGGTAGATTATGAGAAGCAAGGAGTATTTGGTGCGCTGATTTTATTACAATTATGGGCATGGGACCGATTTCTTTTTGTATCTCCACAAAGACGGGACAATATTAATGATCCTCATGCACATCTACCTTTGCCACCACCATTAGGATATAAGTAATGTGGAATGATAGTTAACCTCTATTACCTTGACCTTCACAGTGTTAACACTTAAAATTTTTTTCTATGTGTTTTTTTTGTATTGTAGGTGGAGAAATGCATTAGTGACCACACATGTTCCAATGCATTTGTTGGTCAAGTACAGAGATTTATTGATTATGCAGTCACTTCAGTAAGTATCTTCTTTCAAACGAGTTTCAATTGCTTATTGTATGCCATTTGTTGGGATTTGACCTCAAACCCATAATAACAAATATGTCATTGTCTTATAGGTCATATGGACGCCATACACAGATGACATAGTCAATGATTTGTCGGAGTACTGCTGACAGGGTAGAAATATTTGGCGCACTGTCTCACCACTCAGTTGTTTTGCGGTTATTGAACATCATAGGTCTGATCGAGTATTGTGACAATTTGGAATATATCAGCCTATTCCCGAACCTTCCAGTGCAGAAGCTGATCTTCACAATGCAGATATGAGAGGTCAATCTGACTGTGATTGGTTTGTAGTGCATCAGAGGATTATAGAGCAGTGGGCAAAACGAGTAGATCATTTGGCTGAGGGGATAGTACATGCTTCTGATGTACCATATATGGATAACTATTTTGACCCCTACATGGTTTGGTATCGCACAATAACGCGGAGATTTATGATGATAAACGGGGCAACATTTCATTACTTGGTATGTATATCTCTTTTATCCAATATTTATCATTACTAATAATTTTTCTTTTTGCTCTTGTTTGTTGGTGTTTAGGCAAGCTAAATTGTTCATATGTACATGCTCAATAAACATAGCAACGATGCATCTATGAGGGAGATTGAGAAGGTTGCATTATCTTCATTGTAAACAGTTCAGGCAGAGTACATGGTATAGAGAGAAAGTGGAGAACATACGCCATCCCCATATAATCATACCCCAATGACTCACAGTCCTCCATTTGAGCCATACTCTAATGTTCAAGCTTCAATGTCACAAGATGTCGGATTCTTATTTGATGCGAGTATGTTCCCATCTGGTGGTACGTTCTGTGATGAAGCCAATGAACAAGTGCCTAAAGATGAAGTTCAACCTTATCCCCAACCTCCTGTCCAACCTCCTGTCGACCCTCCTGACAAACAACCATTGCAACAATAACAAGACGACATCTAAGAAGAAACAAAAGACGTCATGGGTCATCTTGTGGGACAGAATGACAATATTTTTTGGTGTTTTGGAGTTGTTTATTGTAATATTATGCATTGTTTATTGTAAAGTTTTGGAGTTGTTTGGTGTGTTGGAGTTGTTTATTGGCCACATCTATTTTTCTTTTTGCAGCATTTTTGTTTTACTTCTTTGTGTTTATATTGTGATATCTTACGATCTGGTTATTGCTTCTTCACTTTCATAACTCTTGTATTATTCTGCTTTCAGCCCCTTGCAGTTTATGTTTGGAAGAATGTTTTTTGGTGAGGATAGTAATTTTTGCACAATCCTTGTCATTTTTATTAAGAAATATGGCTCATATTCTTTTCATATTTATCCTGAATTATGTGATTTGGGTTTGATAATTAGAAACTTTGTCTTTCCAATACTCGTACTCTTTTCTTACCACAATTTTTGTTTTAAGGGTGTAGATCATTAGTGGGAGGGTGATCATTTTGCAACAGCTGGTGGTCAAGTTGACATATGGGATCACAACAGGTTTTGATTAGAGTACTTTACATATTTTTTGTAATTTCACTACATGATATTTTTAATGACAAAGTTCTCCTGTAGAAAATATCAGAGCCAATAAGGAGTTTTGAGTGGGGGAAAGACACTATTATATCTATTCGATTTAATCCTGGAGAGCCAAATGTGCTGGCAACATCTTCTAGGTATGTGTCATTGTCTATATTCAATTGTTTTGGGGCAAAAATGAATTGAATAATCCCTTGGGTAAAGAATGATATTACCAAGACACGTGAGCTAGAGAATATTAATGTGCAAATGATCTTGGCTTTAAAGTCTTTCTATTAATATATTGTTTTATGCTTGTAAGTTTTATATTAAAGCTGCAATAATAAAGTCTAAGTGAAAAAATGAAGAGATTAATAAGGAAAGCCTATTTTTGGAATTTGATGTATGAAGTCATTGGAAAATTGAAGCATGATAATGTAATTATCAAGAAGTAACTAATGGAAATAAATGAAATCATTTGAAAATTTACATGTATGAAAATTTAGCTATAGGTAACAAATGGAAATAAATGCATTATAGAACTTTTAGGTTTAAAATGATTGAAAGCAGATAAAAATTGCAAAGACTTTTGGATTTGATCTCTAGATTTAAGTTTAGAAGAGTCAATGCTTTAATAAAATTTTAATATGATAAAAGGAATCTATAGCTGCATAACTTATAACGGTATTAAATTGATGAGTGGTATAGGTTTAAAACTATAGCGTTGGAACATACATTATAATTGTTTTTCATGGGAAGATCAATCATAAACTTTTTGTTTTAAATTCAGAATACTATTACAAAATTAGGAAAGAAACTATATATTACGTAAGTTTTCTCTTGTGTTATCTACAGAAAAGAACCAATTGAATTGACTCGATTGGTATGATGGGGGAATAGAATTTAAAGAAAGATAGAGTGCTTAGTTATAAAATTATAAAAGAAAGTGATTATGAAGAGACATTGATTTGATTGGCATGCATCTAGTACCCTAGGTTATTCGCTTATTTTGTTCTTTTTGTTGAATATCTTCTATCTTTGTTTCCTCCTTTTTTCTAAGAGAAAATCTAAATAATTGAATATGTACCCTCTAGAAATAGCTTGACGTTGCCCATTATTTCCCATAGTTGAAAATAGCTTTTATGTATTAGATAAAACAACACCATAGCTTGACATTGTCCATTTCTCTTGCTATTTTTATTTAACTTCTTTCTCTGGTGGTGACATGATGTTTTGGTGGTGACATGATGTTTTTGTCATGTTATGGTTCATGGCATGAGTTCAGTATTTTTTTCTCTTTCCTTTGTACAATGATCGTGGCATAACGTTATATGATCTTTGCTTGTCAACCCCAATGAGGAAGCTTCTCATGAAGGTATTTGTTATTTCTGACTCCTATGTGTGTTGGAATAATTTTTTTTTCTTGAATTTATTTTCATGGCTTTTGTGAATATATCTCTATTTGTTACAGACAAAAACAAATGCTATATCCTGGAACCCCATGGAGCCGATGAACTTTACCGTTGTAATTACTCAATGGATGCTTAAATTGAAAGTGTTCCAGTGGAAGTAAAGAATGTTTCACTTGTTTTGCTGGAGATTCTGTTCAGTATTGGATATTGTTGTGGAATGCTTAGGGTGTTTGAAGTTCTATAGGTTTGGTATTAATAGAGGGGTCGTTCTTCTTAAAAGCAGCTTCTTGTTGTTGCTATTGTTGCTTTGAGGTCCTGCTTCAACTCCTTTTAAACATTAAGTTAGATAAAGTTGTGTTAACATTGACTATAGAATTTTTAGAAACGATATAAATTTATAATATACTATGATAGAAAAAGAGAAAACGGCTTTTGCTGATTATGTCTTTTGAAAACTTTTTTGACTCTTTTGCAAGAATAGCTTGCATAGGCCAAAAATTGGAATGCGATATTGATTTACTTATGTATAATTTGTCCACATAATTCACCCCTCATGCATGAATCTCTGGTGTTATTAAGTGCAATCATGGTTAAGTGTTAGAAGTAACTATTATGACACTATTGTTTAATGCGTAGTCTTTTCTTTTCTTTTTCATGGAAGCTATCTTTCTGTAATAATGTTATTTTTCGTATCTTTATTCTCCATGTGGATGTGTCCACATCTTCAAGCCTCTCAACATCTCATCTTCTCATATGATACCAAACCATTTTATTTTTTGGATAAGTTGGTCATTTATCTCCTCATCCCTTGTCTTTTCACGTAGGATTTATAGAAGATTATCCATGTTTAAGGTACAAGTCTTAGTAAAGGAGAATAAAGAGAAACTTGAGTCTTATGTTGCAATCACCTGTGCAATGAAGGGGACTGTGATCTGAAAAGGAATGTTTTTTTAAGATTGTTAGCTAAAAGCATTGCACTTTTCAAAAATTTCTACTAAACATAAGTCATAGAATGTTGTCTTTAAGTCTCTGAGTTATGAGCTTCATGCTTAGGGTGTTTGAAGCTCTATAGGTTTGGTATGAATATTTGAGAAAGGTTATGAGGAATTGGAGGTAGATTATTATCATTTAGGCCAAGGCTACAAAACTGTAATTGGAACCCTTATATCTTAGGGAAACTAAACTGCACAACCAAAACCGATTTGTAAATCATCTCCTTGTCTTGTGTCATCCATAAACTGTTATTCCATTAACATCTTTTGTCCTCTCTTGCAGTATGGATATAGATTACTCTCCTACTAGTCGAGAATTTGTAATAGGCTCATATGATAGGACTGTGAGTTTTATTGTCTTCTACTTGTCAGCCTCTTTGCACTAATATGTAAGCGGATTTTAGTCAATTTTTGAGCCTTTTATTTTTGTAGGTGAGGATCTTCCAGTACAATGGTGGTCATAGCCAAGAAATTTACCACACTAAAAGGATGCAAAGGTAATTGAAACTAATATGTTACTTCTGTCTCATCCCTCCCTTTTTTTGTATAATTAGTTTATTAGTTAATAGAAACCTTGATCATGGAATTTTGAGCTAAATCTTTTAGCTCATCTTCTACTAGTTGCTTGAGGTTAAGTACTTTACTCTTTTCAGGTCTATGCTTGGTAAATCTATCAATATACACTTGATGCTTAAGTTTCAATGAACTTTTCTTGTCCATGCAGAGTTTTTTGTGTGAAATTCAGCTGTGATGCAAGTTATGGCATCTCAAGGAGTGATGACACTAATGTCTGTTTATGGAAAGCAAAAGCATCAAAACAATTGGGACTAGTAAGTATCTTTTCTTCAGCATGTTTTTTTAGTTGATAATATGTATTTGCTTCTTTAGAGTCCACAAAACTATAGTTGGAATAGGTCTTGTAGAAGTGAGGATAGATATCTTACAAAAGTGGGAAATAGGTCTTTGTAGAAGTGAGGGATATCATAAGAAAGTGGGAGACGGGTCTTTGTAGAGGTGAGGAGGGATATTCTTATGAAAGTGGAAAACCGGTCTTTGTAGAAGTGAAGGAGGGATATTTTTAGGAAACTGAGATTAATATCTGTAGACAATACATGGTAGCACTTGTTTCTATAGAGGAAATGTTGTAATCAACAATAAAAAGAAAAAAAGGTGACTGAACCATCATCTCAATGATGTTTTGTATCTCCTAGATCTCATAGGTAAAAATTGATAAAAGAAGACAGAGAGAGAAAAAAAAAACAAAACAAAAAATAAAATAAAATGAGAAAGGAAGGGTGCTAGTGGTATAATCATTCAAACTAACTTGCACACTATTTTTAATGTTTTATCTGTCTTTTCCTTTCTCTTCACCCTTCCTCCGAATGGAAAAAGAGACAATACAAAAGAATGCCATAGCATAAATTTTATTGTACAAGTCTCCAAGTGTTCAATTATATTTTTTTTATTTTTTTTTCATTGTGATTTTGCAGATTCTTCCTAGGGAACGTAGGAAGCACGAATATCTCGAGGCTGTTAAGAATCGTTACAAGCACTTTCCTGAGGTTAAGTGGATTGTGCAATAAGGTTTAATTCTTTTGGTAGTGGAAATAGTATCTAAAGATGATGCTAGAGCCTAGAAATGAAACTTCCTACTACCTACGTCATGGTGTTATTTTTATTATAACTTTCAAGGTCTGGAAACTTACTCTTCAATTCTAAATGATGGTGATATTGCAGGCACAGGCACTTGCCAAAACCAATATTCAAGGCAGTTGCACTAAGACGCACCATGATTGAAGCTAAAAGGAGGAAGAAGAGAGGAGAAGAGCTCATAGCGCTCCAAGAAGCATGTCAGTTGTGCCAATGCGCAAGCAATGAATCCTCAAGGAACTTGAGTGAGCTCACTATAAAATAACAAGCAACAAGCACATGATAATCATCAGCAATCTTTCTCTTTCTTGTGCAGGTGCATTACAAAAGCTGTTCTTTTCTGCGGATCAAGTATTTTTCTACACGTCATCACTTGATCTTGCAGGGGCCCTTAAAGCCTCAGCTTTGTCAATTCGAGTATCAAAGATATTTTTGTTTCCATGGAATATTGGAAATTACAGTTCTGATACACTTGTTGTGTTAATGTTATTTTTATACAGCAAAGCTGAAGTTAGTATTGGTTAAAGTAGAAATTTTTTTATCCATGTATGTCGGAATGCTCTTGAGAATTTTTAAGTGATCTCAACGCATTTGGCTTTACTACAAAAATGTAAAGAAACAAAGGTCCAAAACTACATTTAGTTTTTTAGCAAATAAGGCTTTAAGTAAATGAAAATTCTATGATGGATCAGATGTTGAAATCCCTTGCAACAGACGATGGTATAGCTCAACAAATTAAAAGGAAATCCCACGCAAAAAAGAATTATGGAAAACTTATATATAAAAGTTTCATGAACTCAAAGATGGATAGTTGAGTTGGTTTGTAGTTTGGTCAGGAGGGTTAAGAAGGTACGTATAAGTTAGTGCATGGTTTGGTCAGGAGGTTTGAGGTATGTGTAAGCAAGGATTTGAGCTCTTGCATGCATATCTTTTTTATGGTAATATTTTTACCTCTACAAAAGGTTAATGAATGAATTATTTTAAATTTAAAGAAAGTGTTGTTATGTATTAAATTCGAGCAATGATTTGTAACTAAGTGAACAAAAGTTAGTGTAAAAACAGATTGAGCACAAAAAAAAAAAAAAAAAATCTTATGGGCTCTGTTGGACATAGATGGGATGCAACATACATTTGCACTCCATTTTTAGCATTAATCACCGAGAGTAGGTTGGAACCCCAGAGTATGGTAGCTTATGTTAGAAATATGGCCTTCAGAAGCTTTGAACCATTGCGCCATAGAAGAAGATGTTGATTTATAACAGATTACCAAAATAATAATAATAATTTAATTATTAAAAACACAACTTTGAATGTAATTAATCATGTATCCTCAACTAATAGATAGTTGTGTGTTATTATTAAAAAGAATATACTATTTTAGGAGGATAATGGAAACTTGATCAGAAATAATTTCTCAATAGGATTACTGCCTATTTTATATAACTATTCTTTTTATTATTTAAATTAGAACTTAAAACTACTTGAAATAGCTAACTATACCATTAACGGTTTTTATCTCTTTTAAATCATATCAGACTGATAAAATTGTGGCCAAGAGATATATATAAGAATAAGCAAACATCCTTTTATTTAGAGCAATCAAACAGTCAAGACAATCCTGAACATACTGATGTATTTTCACCACCTTTTGCAGGGCCATAACATCAATTCATGGCACTTTGAAATAGATCGAACAAAATTGTTAATATGAAATGAGATTTACACTGAAGGTGTCTTTTGAAAAGACATCTTAAGTGTAAATTAGGCTGAAGTTATTTTTTTAAAAGATGCATTCAGTGTAAATCTAATTTATACTGAAAGCGTCTTTTGAAAAAACGACTTCAATGTAAATTCAATTTACACTAAAGAAGTCTTTTCAAAAGACGCTTTTATACGTGAACATGAAAAAAATTTAAATTCATCATGTGGACGCATGCCTGGCGATGCACTATTGAACTTGGGTGGATTATGCATAACTTTTACCAATTGGATATTTTAAAATTTATTTATTTATTTTACATTATTTGAAAAAAAAAGTCCTTTGAGCACCTTCTTCTTATTCCTTTCTATGGTTTTTTATTTAATTTTTATTATTTTATTTTACTTTTTTTGTTTTTTCTGGGTTTCCTTCGGTTTCTGTGGCTCGAACTGTGTCTACACTTAGTGGAGGTATTTTGTGTTCAAACCATCGAAGAGATTAAAGAAACTTCGAATCCATGCTTCCCTTTCCTCTTTAGTTTGTTGCAGTGGCAAAAGGACATGATTGATACTGTAACACCCCATAACATCATGATCGTGTCACGTTGCGAGTGACCAAGAGATGAACAATAATCAGTAAATTAGAATCATGTACGATTTAAATATAAATAGAAACTATGTCTAAGAGTAAATAAGCTTGATCGCACTCGCGCGAAGGCGCGAGTGATATGAAAAAAAAAATGAAACATGTTATTTGATCGAAAAAAATAATAATAATTGTATGATAAAACTATGTATATATATGAATAACAGAAATAATTAATTGGTGATTAGTATAAGGAAAAAAATAATAAATAAATAAATATAATATGGTAACTTTATCATAAGGATATAAGAAAAAAAAAATTGAAAAATGAAAATCTGGACCGAACCCTGTAGAAAGGAGAAGAAGGGGACTGTGGCGGTGCGTCGGCTTATGAAAGAAGCAGCTCGATGTTATCCAAAGCAATGAGACAGTG
>JAJIYU010018380.1:0-11260 GCA_030144865.1 Tinospora cordifolia
TTTATGTCTAGGGTTTATTTATGTTGCATATTATTCATTCATCATCTAAAGAATGCATTTTTGCATCTCTTTATCTATTTAAAAGTGTGCACATAAAGTAAGCAACAATATGCACATCTGTTGTGCCCAAATAATAGTCCTATTTAAAATGATTTCAATGGGACGAGTAATATCATTGGACGAAATCATTGTAGAGATATAAATATATCTAAGTGCATATATATGTGTGTGTGTGTGTGGGTGTTGATATATACACACACACTATAAATATATATATTTTATGTGCAACACGAATAGCAAGTCTTGATTTCCAGCAAGAGCTAGACTTGGATGTGAGATAAGTACAACAAGAAGTTGATGTACAGTTGAACAAAGAAGAAGATGGAAAACGACCAGCCAACAACAACGTCAAGGGTGCGAGGCAAACAACGAACAATGACCTAACAGTGACGAACAACGAATAACAGTTAAACGACGACGAACAATGGCGATCGGGTTGCAAACCCAACGACAGAGATTAGCTAAACAATGGTTCAACAGCAACACGATCAGCAACACCGAGCAACAAACAACAAGCAAACTGCAAGGAGCATCGAACAGATCTGGATTGTGAATAGGGGCAAACACAGTGAGTGGCAAACACAACAACTGCAAGGCAAACAAAAATCAAAACAGGAAGGAGTAGCAACAGATCTAGATTGCGAACTGCAAGCAAACTGCAAAGAGCTGCAACAGATCTGGACCAGTGAATAGCAGACCAAAAAATGTTGAACACCAGTAGTGAAAACAATTGGGGAAAAACATAGGAAAAATTTGCACAGCAGGGGGCATTGGGAAAAAATCGCCGGCAGGGACGAGGAATATGTGAACACAAACGAATAGGGGTGAACACAGCCAGAATGAACATAAATCCAAAACAAGGCGCAAAGAATAGATCTAATACACAGGAGCAGATCTGATACTCTCGTGGGTTGTGAAAACGAGGTGAGCAGAGGAGAGCAAAATAGCGAACAACAAGGGACAGCGGAATAACAAAAGCAAAACAAGGGCGGAATGTTGTGAATAATAATGGCAATCGGTGTGTAGGGGCAGAGTGATCGTGTGCAAAATTGTTGTACAATCGCTGTGCAACATCGTTGTACAATCGGTGTACAACTATGATGGCAACAGGGACAATTCTGATCAAGGAAGGTGCAAGAACAATAGTGAACATGCACGGTCCGGCAAACAACAAGTAGTAGTAATGTGCAATAGTTAGCATTAGTTGCTATAGTAGCAATGGTGGCAATGAGTAATAATCGAAAAACCAAAAAAGGAAAAAAAAAACCTGCTCTAATACATGAATTAAATTCTAAGTCAAACATTTATAGGTTACAAAGAAGATGTTTATATTTATATAATTAAAATAAATATAAAATATAAAAGGTACAATAGTATATTATAATATCTTATAAATATGAAAGAATATAGTATAATATCTTATGAATATGAAAGTGTAATATAATATTTTGTACATATGGGAGGATAATATGTATTATATCTATAATAACAATTAGCATTGAGCAAGTTAAGGATCGAAAAAGAATAAAGATATATAAACTTTACCTTATCTATGTATATACTTTTTTTTTTGTTTGGTATTCTCAACTAATAGATGCATTTATTTTCCATATTTTTCTCTTTTTAAGATTCCTCTACAAGTGCAAAACATAATTATATCAATTAGAAACTATCTTCGTATTTGGACAATTGTTTAAAAACCACAAATGTTAGACAAGTAAAATACTCAATTACCACTTGACTATATCTACGACAAACATAATTATTTCAACTACCACTTCACTCTAAAAAAGCTAATAAGTAGACATTTATATTATCAAAAGATTTTACTTTTCATGTTATTTGATATCGTGTTCTACTTTCAATGCTATTATGCAACCCTGATAAGTAGTTTTTCTTAGTGGTGTATTTAAGGGCGTTTGTTATAGTTGTAAACCATCTTAATTATTATTTTTAGTTTTTTATAGTCATGCATGTATAGAATATGGTCATTATTTTAAAAAAATATATGTGTTTTAAGGTTTTATTGGTTGTATATCTAAGTCTCGTTGTAGTATATTTCATGATAAAATATCATCAAGTAAATACAAGGTTGTTCATATCAAATCATTAAAAACAGGTAAATAATTTAAATGAAAGCACAAATGAATTTATTTTGATGCATTATTTTTCAAAGTTGTGCCATAGTCTTCTAAATTATTACATTTTTTTAAGAAAGTCTTTGCTTCTCTTTGTACCCTATTTTTTGAAGATGAGAAGTTAAAAAATAAAATATTGATTATAATACTAAAATGTGTAATCAGGGGACCAAACCGTTCCCCCTAGGCCCTTATATGAATAAAGTTTATGTAGGTGATACTTTCTATTTTAGCTCATCATAAAAATAAAAATTATCTTTTAGGCATTTACATATTAAAGGGTCATAAAATATCTGATGTATTAAACTTCACAATAACTCAAAACTTAAATCCGTTTTAGTCTGGTCTTAAGTTTTTGGAGGACTAGGGTGAAATGCTAACTTGGGGCCCCAAAAATTTTTTATTTTATAAATTATCAATAAATAAATAAAAGTTAATGTCTAACCTTTTTAATTGTCATATTCTTTCATTTGTATTCGTCTTTTTGTTTTCACAATAGAGGCATTTCAAATTTTTTTTCATACATAGGCATCAGGCTGAAACATAAAAAAAAAAAAAAAAAATTATTATGCATAAAAATTTATATACAAATACCAAAAAATTTATAATTACTTTTAAAAAATATAAAAATATCTCTAGTTTGGAAGACTTTGTATACAAAATCCAAACATTTTAGCCCTGATAGTATTGATGTTCAATGCAATATTAGATCTGCAATTAAAACATGATATATACAATTAATGCATTACATGATAAAGTAATAAACACAAGACAAAATAATTATTAATGCACTTATAAAGATTTCTAAAATTAAATATTACAATGAATCTCAAATACCTATATAATACTTCATACTCTGGAAAGTTCACATTTTTTTATAACTCCAACATTTTATTTATCGAAAAATCCTATAAGTACAAAGTGAAAAGTATCAAATCATCATTTGAAACGACTTCTTCTAGCGACATGAGAGGCAAATTCATTAATAACATCTTTATACTTAATTTTGTCTAACAAATTATGCTCAATGCATAAGATTGTTAAACCATTCAATCGTTCTTGTAACATATTTGATCGTAAGTAAGATTATAAAATGTTTAATTTCGAAAAACTTCTTTCAGCAGATGCCACAGTCACAACTATAGTCAACATTCTATAGTCAATTGAAACATTAAGATAACAACTTCAAGATTTTACAAACAAAAGAATTTGAATAGCAGTATTCTTTTCTTTTGGTAAAGTTTCTCGTAACACTTTAATTCTGTGAAATAATTATTTGGATCGATATCTAACGAACTACCATTTTGTAAAACATTTCCAAGATTTACACAACATAGTCTTAATTGATCATCATCTAAGGAATTTAATCTTTGTGAATCAAATAAAAACCTAAAATTATTGTTAAATTTTTGCATTTGCTTAAACCTCTTTTTCAAAGCAACAATGACAACATTAACAACAATAATGAAATAATTAATTCTAAAATATTCATCATTAGATTGTACATTATCCTATTGTGTACTCTCACCAAATTATTATTTTTTCTTTGAATTTAACGTCGTATAGGAAAAAATGGTTCAATATCAATTTCTAAAGCCATACATTTAGCAAAATTCATGGCTTCATTAAACCATATTCCCTATAGGTTTGAAAATCAGAAATCAAACCATCCAATTGTATAATAGCATCATCTACGCACATTTTGTTATATTGCAACAACTTGCTAATAACATTAATATGAGACAAAATATCATGCCTAATAAAAATTCAAAATTCTCAAGTTCGTGTATTAAACTTTCAACTTCACTTCTAGTTTTTGTATCATTACTAATTTCAAATAATTCAATTAACCCTTCTTTTAATTTGGGAGGTTGAAATCTTATAGCTTTAGCACTTTAAAAAGGACTCACCCATCTTGTATTAGACAGTGTCTTAAGTGTTAAACCTTCTACATAATTTTGTATAATTTTTTCTCTTTTTGTAAAACTAGAAAATAATAAATACAAATGTTGTACAATACCAAAAAAAGATATTGCTTTAACACAAGAGTATGTCACATCACAAATAGTAAGATCAAGATTATGACAAGCACATAACATATAAAATGCTCTACTATTTATTTCTAACAATCTTTTTTGAACACCTTGATGTTTACCTTTCATGTTTGATCCATTATCATATTCTTGTCCCCTCACGTCATCAATTTTAAGATTAAAACATTTTTAAACATTTTGTAATTTATTAAATAGCCCTAATCCGGATGTGTCATCCACATTTAAAAACTCTAAAAAGTATTTTTCTACTCTAATTGGATTGTTATGCGGTCTATACAATGAATTATTAAAGTCATTTGTTCTTGATGACTATATCGGGAGTACAATCAAGTATTACAAAAAAATATTTAGCCTCTTTAATTTTTGAAATAATTACATCTTTTATATTAAATGATAATATAGAAATCAACTCATTTTGAATTTCAGAACTAAGATAGTGATTTTGAATTTAATTATTTTTAAATACGTCAAACATGTTCTTAGGTTACTAAATCAAACTCTGCAATCATCTCAACTGAACCTAAAAAGTTGTCATTATTATTTACATAAACCTTCTCGTGAGTGCTATAAAAAGCTAAATTATGCTCAGCAAGATATTATACTATGACAATTATTCTTACAAGAAGTTGTTTCTTATGCATTTTTTCTTTAGAAATTTGTTCTTGTACATTCTTATCAATTGTTTCACACTTTTTTAATCTTATATCTAAATCAATTCAAGTATTCATGCTACTGATATGTAAAACACTATTTTCATGTGATTTAATTCCATCACTAATATGCTGCCAACAATCAAGTCCTTCTTTAGCCAAGCCACCACTAGTAATTGTTCTTTTAAATAACTTACAACATAAACAATAAACTTTGTTTTCATTTGTGGAATATACTAGCCATTTCCTATCTTGATTTTCACCATTTGACAATATTCTAATCTAATGCAAATATAAGAAATGTCTAAAAGTAGCATCTAATGAATATTTGTAAGAATCTTTTTCTTTTATAGGACCTTTTTTTACTATTAAGTCTCTAGTTGTACTATCAAGATCATTCCAAGGTTGTAGATCATAAATATTTAATTGAGAATCTAATATATTTTCATTCAAATCATGAGCATCAATTTCATCAACTTTTTCAATTTATGGCTCAATCTCATGATTTCATCATCATAATTTTCTCTAAAATCTTGGAACTCACCCACTTGTTCAATTTCCGGTTCAATTTTATAATCTAGGGCCCCCTTTTGTGATTGCCTTAATTGTTCTAGTCCTTGTTTTTTTTTTCTTTTTTCATGTCTAGAATCACACTTCGTAGAAGCCATATTTATTCAATAATAGAAATTTACAAAACCTATATAATATAATATCAAAACTTAATACAAACAAATATTATCTTAATTCTAATATAAATATCAAATAATCGAAACAAGTTTAAGAAAACACGATAATTGTTGAATAATCTTAATGTTGTACAAACAATGATTGTCAAAGGTCCTCTCGAGCAATGCACCAAAAAGCCTCCAAACGAGTCAATTACCCTCAATTCAAATAAACAAGTTAATTATGTAAGATAAATAGAATAATGACTTAATGATATTGAAATTACTATGATTGAGAAATAAGATGTTTAGTTTTGTTGGGAGTAAATGTCAAGATTGCAAGAATAAGTAAAAAAAAATAGTAATAAATAAACAAACTAGTTAATCATGAATTATTAGTTCCTATTTGTTTTAGAAAATAAATGATTAAAATTTATTATTTTTAAAGATAACAAATTATAAGAATTTAAGATTAAAAATAAAAAATTTGCTATTTATCAAAAAGCAATAATTCGTTGACATTAAGAAGAAAAGAACAAGTCAACAAAAAAAAGAAGAAGAATAGAACAAAGAAAGGTAAATAATAAAGACAAGAATAATGAGTGCTTGCTTGTGTTGTTGACTACTTGACCGTTGTGCAAGTAACAACTAATTAGTAATAACGTGGTGTTGGTCATCTAGTGGACAAAAGAATAAAAACAAAAGAAGAAAGTAGTACTGCTAGTGGACCTACACATAGTGTGCAGATTGCAATGGTGGTGGGTAAGTGACTAAGTGAGTTTTGAGATTTGTTGTTGTTGGCTTGTTGCTACTTGCTAGCTTGCTACGCAAATTGTGGATGATTTAGGCATAAATCAGAGATTTGAAGAAGCCACGGTTTTGTTCTAGGGTTTGAATGATTTAGGATAAAATTAATAAGTTTTTTTATTTTTTTAATTATATATATATGGGCGTGATCGCTCTTCACGCCTGAACTCGGGGCCGGCTCTGCTTTTAGTTAAGTGTGACTTAATTAATTGTTCACAAGTATATAATTATTCTACATATAAGTTCAATGTGAGACTAATAATCTAATAAATGTATGCATCTTTTATGTCTAGTTTGTCAACATGTTATTTTTTAACTACTCTACATTCTATTCTATATTATATAAATGACCAAATAACAACTTTATAAACTTTTATGGAAAACTAAATGCAATATTCCACAAGAGCCTTTTACTTTGCCAACATACTCTGCGCCTACGTGATGAGGTGTCCCATTGGGGATGCCCCACCAAACACTCAATGCCACTATTTTTTATTTTGTATTTTTTTGCTATATATATATATATATATACTTTCTAATTCATTTTTAAATTACTAAATTTCAATAAATAAATATATTTAATTTTTATTAAAAATAAATAAACTTTTTTAAATAATATGTATATATATTTTAAATAAATAATATTTTTAAGAATAAAAATGATATTTTAATTAATTTTAAAAAAATAGTTTGTATTAATTTTTATTAGAAAGTAATATTTAAAAAGATAAATAAATTTAAATTGTAATATTTTAAATATAAATAATATATATTATAAAAGAAATATATATTTTATAAATAAAATATTATAATTAATATAATTAATGGATTAATATATATATATATATAGAGAGAGAGAGAGAGAGAGAGAGAGAGAATGGTTTGGTTTAGCAAAACTTTGAAGCATTTTATTTGATAAATTTTTTTACAGTTACTAATCTAGAGAATGAAACAAAAATCTACAAACTATTTCAGATCTTATGCCTTAACTTTTCATTAAATGGAGAATCCTTGGGATGGGATTTGCGTGATCAATTTTATGTAAATGATCAAAGACACAATTGATTGTTGCATTGTAACGATTTGATTTTTTGAAGTTTCTACAACATTTCGGCCATCTTTTAGTTCCACCTAGTTTGGCGAGGGGCCATTTGCCATCCCTTACAAGATAGAGTCTTCTAAAGCATCATGTGTAGCTTTCAAACCTTTTCAAAGGAGCGAAAAGACCACTAATGATATTTATTTTTATTTAACTTATTTTTCATATTCAACTCTGTTTAACACATAATATATATACAACCTTTAATTGAAGTGAGTTCATCCTTTTAAAATTATCTGCTTGATCAGCTCATTTCATTTAATTTGGTCATTAAATGGTTATTTTCATTCAGATGGTGATTGTTATACAGGTTGGCATATGTCTTCTCTCCACCTAACTGGGGCAATATATGAGGCCCTTAATTTATGCATGGATAAACATATATTTTTTATAATTAGAAAAATAAAAACTAATGCAGGCTCCATAAAGGAATAGATTGTTTAATAAATTGTCGCAAACTTATTTATAATAGTGACATCATAATCAGTACATAATATCATATACGTTACACCTACATATATAATATTATGTCAACCTCTTATACTCAAAATTACCTTATATCCACATAATAATTTCGATAGAGTTTCTTCTAAAAATTTTGACTTATCCCAAAGGAACATTAATACCTGATAACCAATATTATCAATTCATAGTTCACAATCCACAATATTCCACACTTCTAACTAGTATAAACAGATTCGAATTCCTCTGGTGATATTACATATATAGAGATAATTATAATTATATAAAAATACATGCTACAAAATAATTAATCCTATACACACAACAGTAACCAAAGAGTCGATTACTCTTCCAGTGCCGACCTCTTTCCTTTCCTATCTGTTCCTGAAATATTGAAAATAATAAGTGAACGACAACATGTCCAGTGAATAATATTTATCTATAGCATTGAGATATATTTAAATAATCGTGCAGAAAATCAAATTAAATAAAATATTTAAATTCATCATGTACTTTCAAGCCATACATACATGCATTCAATATAGTGATAGTGTTATTTTTAAAGCATCATTTAATAAACCCATGCATATCCACATCTTTCAGAAGTAGAGTCAGTCTCACTTCTTGTCTAACCTGGACAATAGTTGATTGTACATCTAATTATCACATACCCTACAACCATTTCAAGAATTATCATAAAGAGAAAGACTGATATTTCTTATGGTTTAGTCTCAAATGGATTATCACATAAGAAGTATTATTTCCTATGACTCAGTCCATCGAAATAATATCGCATTTTAGATATACTTTTATAAATTCAAAACACGTTGTCATATAAATAAAATTTCATGAATTACAAACAAAATACAAAGATGTCAATACAAATATGATGCTTACATTCAAGTCAATTTTATATTCACAATGTCATATAAATTACTAAGATAAAGAAATATTCACAGAATATCAACAACTAATTTCGTTGGGCACGTATCTCACTTTTTGGTATGATAATCAACTACTTTCAAATTTAATGTATAATTCAATAATATATAATCCATCATTTCACACACACACACACACACACACACACACACACACACACACACGCATTTTAGACCTAACGCATGACTGCGCATTAGCTCAAATATTCTCAATGAACTTTAAAATTAATTTTCTGCTCATATACTATATTTTTATAGCAAAAAATAAATTAAATAGGCTATCTAAATATATTTTTTTATTGAATTTTTCTATTTTTCATAAATAATTCATATGGTCAATGATTCACCAAAAATTCATTTGATATCCAAAATTTACGAATTTAGTGTCGATGGATACGTATTTTCGTTCTTTATATTCTTGTGGGTTTTAACCAAAATTTTATTTGGGCTTAACATACATAAAAGCCCATCCAAAGGTTATTTAACTTTGGGTATTCATTTTCAGGTATACAGGACATACGAATGAAAACTAACCACATATCTGGGATGTACGTATCATTAGGAGTGTATTGATATAATTTTTGCTGAATTTTACTCATGGTAGAGAATTATCCCCTTTTTGGGTACTATTATAGAACACCTCATGCAGTAAAAATTATACCCCTAAAATCGTAGTTCATGGCTTACTTAACATTTTTGTAACAAGAATTGAGAAAAACGATTTACCTGCCCATCATATCTGACTAAAAATTAATTCTCCAACTTAAGGAATTTCGTCCTCAAAATTTAAATTGAAAAGATTTGGAAATTGCACCCGTATCTTATCTTCATGCTCACAAGTTTGCTCTTCATTGTCATGAAATTGTGATTTGACTCTAACTAATGGAATATCCTTGTTCCGAAGCTTCTATACTTTTCTGACTATGATTTGAATAGGTTTTTCCCCTTAGGTAGTATCCTCCCCAACTTGCATCTGCATTAAATTTAGAACATGTGTCAGATTTGGATAATACTTTCTTAACATAGACACATAAAACACATTATGAACACCAACCGACTGAGGAGGTAGAGCAAGTCTGTATGCAACTGGACCAATCCTTTCTAGAATCTCGAATGGTCCTACAAAGCATGGAGCTAATTTTCCTTTCACTCAAAATCCCATCTTATCTTTTTGAGGGGAAACCTTTAACAGTACCTGGTTACCCACTGCAAACTTTAAAAATCTATGACGATGATCAAAATAACTCATTTGACAATCTTTGGCTTTCTTCAAATTTTACCTAATCTGCTTAATCTATTCTGTGTGATCGACAATAACATTTCACCCCAACAACTGTGATTCTCTAACTTCATACCAACGAGTTGGAGATCTGCACAGTTGACCATAAAAAGCCTTATACGGTGTCATGCTAATACTAGCCAGATAACTATTATTATAAGCCAACTCACACAATATAATACCTGAAATTTTAGTGACTTAATAACCGAAATTTGAGTTTAAAATACATTTTATTAGTACATATACGTATATATATATATATATATATATATATATATGTCATTGATATGCAATTAACTAGTTAGCCTAGACGTACAAAGGGATATGCATTAATTAATATTAGACATATAGAAATATTGGGTAAATATACGTTTCTCTATTTAAATAAGAAAATAATATTTTTAGTATGATATTAATATAGAAAAGTATGTGTATAAGGTATTAATTATATGCACTCATAAAAATAATATTTTGTTTAATATAATAGTAATATACATAGAGAAGTGTATGTGTAAAGGAAATACATTCATGAATGAAATATCTCAATTGGTGTGATGTTAAGGTATGCATATGTAGGAAATGATAATCTCACATTGGAAAGATAGAAACACTAGTTGGAAGAGGGCCCTATTGTAATACCCACAAATTTCAGTATTGTAATACTCAAAATTCGAAAAAAAAATTTAAAATTTACTGTTACTATTTAAATATACGGTTACTGTGCACAAATACGATCACCATTTTGTCGACAGACAAAATAACTTTCGGCGGGTTACTATAGCTACAGTAACAAGTACTGTAGCCACAGTAACAACTATTTACAACTGTGCAGTTTCGTCTTTTTCTGCCAGAAAAATCTATATAAACCCCCCCTCTTTCATTTTGAAAATTCATTCCAGCAAGAAAGAAAGAATTTCTTTGCTTACTCTCTTCTCTTCTATTGTTCTTTAGCTGTTTTAGACAGCAAATATAGTAGCAGGAAGGGGAAAACCCTAGTTTCTGCATAGCAGTAGTGAAGATCTACTGTTGGGTGCCTCTTTTGAAGCAATTGGAGAGTGTTTCTGATCAAAGCAGGTATAATCACTCTGCTCTAGTCTTTATTTAA